>OY986972.1:5852585-5907424 GCA_963920575.1 Narthecium ossifragum
GGGCGGGAGTGAATTTTTCGCTGCGAATCTTAAAGCTGATCATGGAATCACAACCATTGAATGTGTTTGTAGACAAATCCTGACCACTCTTTATGTTTTATAAGGAGGACATTTCAAAAACCATCCTTCCTTATATAATAGATGGTTCCAGTGTTGGCAGGCTCACAACCCCAGCTTTAAGGCTTAAATGAAAGAAGAAGAAGAAGGTTATGACAAAGTTTACTGTTCAAGCTGTACAAAAGAAACTCAATATTAAGCCAAGTCATGTGCTCCATTTTGTAAGTTATGCCAAGTATTTTGAGAGCCCTTTAGCTCTCTCCAGTGTGCACATTACTTGCAAAGCTTATGTTATCAGCATGTGTGTTCCCCAAGAATCATCCCAACCAATCATCACAATCACCAGAAACTAAAAATACTTTCTAAGAGATTAACAGCATCTAAAACGGTTCCCTTTGGTTGCATCAGATAATCCCTTTGTTAGAGTTTTGGTGGAGCATTCCACATTTGTTGCATGTCCAAGACCTGAAAGATCTCATCAGATTTTCCATCTATTTGTCTGATATAAGCATAGAGTATTCCTATGTGAAGTATATGACAAAGATCAAATTTTTAGCTGATAAGCACTAAAGCACAGTGATCAGATCTAGTTAGTAATGATGGCATCCATCATCTTCTGGATGTCATTTCTTCCTTTTGGTACAGAATGGCTGAATTCTTCATCATGTGTGTAGATGTTTGCTGCAATCTAATGTGACATCTACTGTTTTGCAGGAACCATCAGCAGTAAGTAATTATTGGAAAACTTGTTCTAAATATCGAAACGTTAATGAAAAAAGAAGACTTGGATGCATGTAGTGCCAGAACAGAACTTCAAGCTTGGCATTTCAATTGTACCCTATCAGTTTTGTAGATAAATTGTTGTGTATCATTGAGTATTTGAGTTTGAGAACTACTCAAAGTGATAAGTCCATCAGAATGTCCACAAAAGGTATTCACACTGGTGAATGTCATGAAGACCGTATAAAGGGACCCAAGAAAACAAAACAAAAAAAAGATCAATTACGTAGCTGAACTCACTTCTCCTTCTGCCTAGAACTATATGTTTTCAAATCCCTTACAGCTTGCTGGAGTGCATGGAAAGCCATTTTCTTCACCTGCATTACGTGGTGTCAATTAGAACATAAATTCCGAGAATCATACAATAATAAATCCACAAACCACATAAAATTAGAAGATTGGGAGCAATCATAATGCATCTCAAATATGTCGAGGCCCACGAAAAGGGAATTTCAAAGTTGATGAAATATAACCTCCAACTTGGCCTCTTTAGGTCTGTGGCTCTGTGGAAGTAGGCGAAGTTCTTCGGTCAACTTAATGCACTCGCAGGCATTTTCAGGAGAGACGAAGTCAATAGCAACGTTGATACATGACTGGTCAGAAGAACAGTGTCAAAGTTGAGTTAAAACACAACATCATGTCTGAAGCAAGATTTTCATGAAGAAAAATAACATCAGTGTTGTGTAATGCTCTAGAGAAATAAGTGAAAAGCTATTAGCACTACACAACAGATTCAGATACCTTCAGATTTCTAACTTGATAAGGACATCCAGCAGGAATGAACACAGCCTCGCCCAACTTCTGTTCAAAAGTCCAGGGCTCAATTCCTGAACAACCAAACAAAATGGATTATTTGGCCCAAGTATCAATCATGAGAACAATAATTTGAACAAAAGTAAATAAAGTATGTGAGAGTTGGCTAGAATCAAATCCAAATCTAAATAAACAAACCAAACTCCTCCTTGAGCTTTTTTTTGTGCTCCGTAGTTAGATAGAAAGTCTGATCATGTATGGGATGAACCACCTGGCAGTGGAGAACATTATTTCCCAATTACCAAGTGAGCCAAAATAAATGGAATCTACAATAAACCAGCGTAGCATGTTTTTTACCTGCTTTATTGGAGAACCATTGACATGTCTGAACTCCCTAGCATGTTTGCGGATGTACTCCTGTAACTTCGCAGAGTCTTCTCTTAGAAATATGTCCCATAGAGCACCGCCTTCTGGTTTTTTAGGTTCCTTAGGCTTCAAATTGTCATTAGAAACATCCTTTTGTTGCCATGATGTCCATTTTTCTCCACTAATTCCTGTACCCTCCATTCTGTCAGCTGCATTCTCTGAGTTTGCACAGGCTGGAAATACATAAGGAGGGCTATCTTCTGCACCTGAAGCATGAGAGAATATGATTTCCCCGTCTTCTGAGCTAACACTTGAATCCTCTTGAAATGGTGGAGCTCTGTTTTTACTGATCTCTTCGTTTATTTCTGAGCTAGAATACCATTCTTTAAGATCTTGATCCCGATGATTTCGCTTCAACTTTTCAATTTTGGAAAGTTGGTGGACAGAAAGCGTCACTTCAGCTGTATGTGTCAATATATTGACCTGATATGAAAACACATCAAACTTAAATATATCAAACTTTGTAAAGCAATTTTCAAAGCAAATAGAGTAAGTTCCTGTATAAAAGTCGATTAATCACTCTACTCAATACTATAAGAGAATGCATGTAGAAGCATGATGAATAACTCCAGGAAATGAGATCAATCCTTTGCATTCATGAACATCAGCATGCTAACAATGGCAGCCACTGGGAGCTTTAAACTATGACATATAAAATAGATACATCTTTGGGAGCCTAAAGCTCTGCAACTCAGCCAACAGTCACAAATGTACTCCACTTCTATAACAGACATCCATAAACAACTTTCATGTATCATTTACGCAAAAAAATTGTCATATTTATAAGTAATAACTATAACTAGCAGGGGAAGGTTGAAACAGTTGCAGATGATGACTAACTTTAAATAGGTTAATGGCTGCAACCTAAACAATTAAGAGACAAAATGTCCATGTCTACCGGAAACGTACCACATCAGAGACATGGTAGTGAAGCTTGGTTACAGAATCTCCCCTGCCTAGTTCTTCAGCAAATCCATAAGCTATGCATGTTTTGGGGACCATGACTGGCTTCAAAACACCTTCTGGCAATTTCGCAGCAAGATTAAGCATGCCAGAACTAGGATCTGTATACTCATGAAATGGCAGAGCCATGACCAATTTGGCACTGTGGCGTGGTAAGCGCTCCTCAAACAAACCGGCTGGAGACTAATCTTTAAGCTTCAGCATTTGAGGCCATCCATTTGTGTGAGTTTGTCCATCGGTGTACCCTCTGAAAAACTGATACATACTTATTTTAACCTGCGCATAGCAAGGAAAACAGTATTTCTTCATTTGGATGCTTGCTAATGTAACCAGCAAGCGGAAGGTTAAAACAGTTCTAAGCATCACTAATGACATGTCGTTGACTGAATAAAGCATGCAGAAGTACAGAGAAGCAGCTATATGCTTTGAAAGTTATGCCTCTTTCTCCATCTGCCAGACATATCCTACCCCTTTTAAGCAAATAGGATGACAACTATACATTGACAAAAACTCATCAGAAAGCATCCATTGTTGAACACACTGAGCACAATCCATCCATGGGGTGAGATCACAAACCTCGCACCAGTCCAAGCAATCAATAAATTTAACAGCTAACTCGTCAGATTGAACCATATTCTTCCGTGGTGTTTCTCGTAGTGCCCGCCACATAACCATCGGCTCCCAGCTCAGCCCAGAGGTTGACTCAAGAACATGACGAACAATTACAGGTTGACCTTTGACCCAGTGCTTCTGAAAGTGCTCAAGTTCTCCCTGATGAATATCTCTCGCAGATGGCCAGTATAAATAGTTATCATCGGAGTCCTCCCTACAAGCTGCTTTCTGGAGCATGCCACTGCTACAATCGACCTGTCCAGATGCGCTAAAACAGGAGCACCCAGAAGGGATTCTAGAAAACTCTAGGTATTCATTGCTTTCAGCAATGGCACAAACTTCATCTACTAAATCTCGAAGCAAGTTTTCGGGAAATATGCACTTCAGCTCCAAAAGTGCATTGCCACAACCGCCTATTTCTTTTTGGGGGCATGGAATTTTGCCATCACTGTTTGCCTTCCATTCTCTCTTGGTCATAAGATGATCTGCAGAGGCGTTTCCATGTATTTCTGGGGACCACACTGTCTCTTCGACTCCAGGCGCACAGCCTCCACGAAGCTCTCGGCAACAACCAAGGCATAGATGATATGAACAGCACGGGCAGCTTCTATGCAAATTGAATATAGAGGTCCTGCAATTGTTACTGCAAACAAATAAAAAGATTAGCTCTTTCAAGAGCTTGTACGAGTGCAATACTTAGCATGAGACCTTTAGTCGAACATGTAATGTACCAAATTTTCGGTTCATCTTCCTCATGAGCAGCTCGTTGTGGTATGATTTCAGCAGAGCCCACACCTGGAAAAGTTATACAAACAGCAGCAAAATAAACACATATCCTTCATTATCAAACAAAAGCAACAAACCACTCTGAAATTCGTTATCCATACCCTTGATCATAGCCTCAATTTCCTTTTCGAGCATTTGTTCCTGGAGTAGTTCTATCAGACATGGGACAAGAAAATGTACAATATGATAGGAATACCGCACTTTGTCATTGATATTCACCTTTCTTTTCGCAGGCTAACCTCGAAACATGAGAATGGATCTTCAGAGAAGAAGTAAGATGGAAAATATTTACGAATAGTCGAATACAGAGCACAGTACTCTGACCTTGGCAGCCCATTTCATGCGCAAGCATGCCTTACAATTGCAGTTCTGGCGGCAAAATGGACACTCACTTGCTATTTCTTTCTCTGACAACTGAGGATACCTACATTTTGACCACTTATTAACAATTCTAAAAATGCAGATTATCATACTGCAACAAAACACAGGTTGCATTGTCACATTAATGATCTATGTTACATAAGAAGATCAAACAACGAGAACCACTCAAGACTACTGATCATGGATTGCCGTCCCGGTGGCACGCGCCGTGCCGGCAGTCTGCTGGCACGGTAAGTGCCGCCGGCACGGGGGCGTGCCGGACGCCCCCGTGCCATTGTTGTTTTTCTTCCTTCTCCTCCTCCTTCTACTCCTATTTCTTCTTTCTTCTTCTCGGCACAGTACGGGGGGTTTTTGTGCCGGCAACCCACCGGTACGATACGTGCCGGGCGGCACGCACAGTGCCCGTGCCGCCCGGCACGGCAATCCATGCTACTGATTACTAGCGAGACTCTTTAAAACCCCCTATGAGGTGCCATTCACTAACAAAATTCACTGGACAAAGAGGGGCAATACAATTTTGCTCACCAACCAAATACCTAGAAACATCTCACAGAACCACATATTCTATCAAGTGATATCCAGATCAAAGCAGCAAGGATATCTTGCTCAAACACATGGTAATGGACCGAAAAAATCTAATAAGAAGCAGTTAAAGCACCAAGACAAGAATCGCAAAGCAGCATTAGCACATACCATTGTTTTACACAACGGACACAATACCGCTTCCTTGTGCAGTTCATGCACCTGATCACATTTCCTCTATTTTTCTTATGGCACTGATGGCACGCTAAGGCGCTTTCACCCGTCAATGGTCTCTTCCTCTTCTGCTTGCTTGAACCCTAAGCACACAGTTACAAATGAGAGGTCCCAGGAACAAAGCCTGAAATGGTCAAAAACACACCCAAGCCATAAAAATCATCACCTCCATTGTCTTTTCATTGCTTGAGCTCTTGTTCGAGGGTTTTGATGCTCTAGCTTTCAAGGATGAGCCACTTTCGAAATCCTCCTCCTCCTCTGATTCCCCTTCCTCCTCGGAATCCTGGTCGTAATTCTCGTCCTCCTCCTCCGATTCCTCCTCAGTCGCATTCCTCTTTCTTTTCTCCCTAGCTTTCGGGGTATCACATTTGCCCTGTCACACAACTCACCACCACACTCATCAAAATCAAAGTGAAATAAAGTACGAATCCAAACCTCACCTCTAATATGGAGACTTCCTCGCCCTCTTCCACTATCACCGTCGTCAGTGGCGTCTTTTCCCGGAGCGGAGGCACCTTCCAGCCGCCGGACTCCGACGCAGCCCTCTCCAACTTCTGGAATGCCACGTCCAACTTGCTATAGCGCCTCCTTGACTCCTTCTGCCGCTGCTTCTGCGACTGCGAGTAGTGCTTTTCGCATAGTTTCTCCCCTGGGATTTTCCGCTCCTTGCAGCGCCACTTCCTACTGTCATTCCGGACGCATTGGTCCTCCTCCGGCGGCGGCGCTACTGCCGGCTCCCTCGCCGCCTTCGGCGCCATCGCCAGTTTCGAGCGATAAGCAGAGAAGACAGAAAAAGCACCGATAGGCCTCCAGTTTTTTTGGCGCTTTTGGCCTCTGGAAAGAATGCCTCGACACATCCAGACAAAAACATATTTCCAATACATGGGCGTGGATTGTACGGAGAAGATGCTGATGCGAAGAAGGGCTTAATTGGGTACCGTGAGCCGCCGTTTTAACGCAGGTCGCTTCATCCTGTCATCCCGCCGTCATTCCGGAAGCATCGGTCCTCGTCCGGAGGCGTTGCTTCCGGTTCATTCGCCGCCGGCTTCGGCACCATCGCTGGCGGTGGCGGGAATGGGAAACCGGTTTGAAGCTGAGGAGAAGGACCGATCGCCCCCAGTTGTCTTTCATATCCAGCTTAATTTGCTGTATGGAGGAAGGAGGCTGGTACGGTGCATGGCGTTTGTGGCCAGGCAATACATGGTGAGGTCTTTACTCCAAGTCCACGAGGTATTTTGTTTTGGGTAATTGAGCCTCGAGAGGCTGAGTTACAAAGAGAAACTGTTTCTTTATTGGAGATAAAAGAACCACGAAACAAAAAGACCGCATGGCTCAAACAACGTCTGAGAACCAAAGAAAAGTAGAGATCGTCACCGAATCAAAACACAGAAACAAAGGTTGGCCCAGGCCGACTGCCATGATCGAGAGGGCTTCGAGAGTTGTGGTTGGCGTTGCCTGGTAACTCAACGAGGACGCCGTCGCTGCTACCGGACTCGTCACTCGTCAGAGGGGTGGCGCCGCCTCTCTTCGTCAGAGGATGAGGACGACACAAGGGATTTGGGCGAGGCGGAGCTGGGAAATTTTTCTGCCCTGGGCTTACTAAAGCTAAAGGGAAAAAAATCACTAATTTATCTACTTAATTTGGGTGACGATGGAGAAGCAAAATAGAGACACGAAATAGAGAAAAACCCCAATATAGAAATCGTATGTTTTAAGACCTAGAATTAAATCCGTTTATTAGATTTATACCTAACGGATCCGATCCGGGTTTGAATCCGACACATTACACCTACACAAGATCCATCTAATTGAATATGATAGTGCTCCTATGGGCTAAGCATGAACTTAACCTGGGCTGAGGTTCAATTCAAGCTGGGCTGGGCCTAAATATTACTTGGTATATACCTAGTAATGGCTAAAACTTTCATTAGGCTACTTGGGTTGGAGCCCACCTTAGCCTTTAAGGTGGCTCCGCCCTTGGCGTCAGAGTTGGAGGAGGTTTTCGACGGAGCTAGGATCAGAACTCGGATCGAGATGGAGATTAGTAGGAACAAAGGAAGAATCGAGGTGGGAGGCAGCGAATGGGGACGACGGATGTGCCTAGCAACGGAGGGTTTGGGTGGAGTTCGCCGGCGTCGATGGAGAAGGTGTTGGAGGTTGGAAAGAGGTTGGGAGTAAGGAGTAGGGGCGATTGGTGGTGATTGGGAAGGACGGGGTGGTCGGAGTGGCTTGTAGGTGGATGGCGGCGGAGGACGTCGGATGGCTGCCTTGGTGAGCCACGCAGGCACAGGGTCGAACTGAGGCGAACCGGCCGAGAGAGAGGGGAGAAGAGAATAGGGATTAGGCAGGAAAATGGGTGGAAAAATAAATAAATGGTGGAGAAAATTAGGGAAAATATGTGGAAGAAGATAACATGGAAGATGAGTGCTTCACCCAACCACTGAAATCATTGATCTATTTAAAAAGATGAAAATGTAGTTTAAAAGATAAAAATGGGGATGAAAATACAGGAAAGATAAAAATTCATTTAAAAAGATAAAAATGAATTTAAAAGGATGAAAATGGACTTAAAAAGATAAGAATAAAGTTTAAAACATAAACATGGAGTTAAAAAGATGAAAATGCAGGATCTATTTTCATCTTTGTGTTCATTTTCATCTTTTTGATCTATTTTCATCTTTCTTATCTATTTCCATCTTTCTATTTATTTTCATCTTTTTATTTATTTTCATCTTTATGATCTATTTTCTTCTTTCTAAATCTTTCTGGTCTTTTCAGATCATAGTTGCCTATGCCAAAATCCTAAATGAGGATGAGTCATGTAATATTGTGGAAAGAACATTAAAAAGATGAAAATGCATTTTTATCAATTTTCAAATTTTATATACAATTTTGATGCGTAAATTGTTATTTACAAAAATTTTACATTATATTACTGTTCAATTTTTTACGTTGGCAATCGGATTAATTTGGCTTGCAATCAGCTTAGATCTTGGCAGATGACTGGATCACATCAATTTAATTCAAGTTGATCTGGTCAAGTCTGGATTGCGAGATTTGGGTATGATTCAATCTGGTGGGCTGGATCTAGGGGCATGGATCCATCTTGACTGGACCAGATCAGATCGGGCGGGGGGGGGGGGTGAGATTAGGCGAAGTGGCTGAGCCTGATTGAACCATATCATGTGGCTTGTTGGGACGATGGTCGTGAGCAAGGGAGACGGCAAGCAGCTGCTGGATCTGGTCGGAGAATGGCCGGAGACGGGTCGGAAGGACCTCCAATATCCGGATCTTGGGTCGGATGGGGATGGGGAGGCAGGACGTGGCGGTGTGGAGTGGGGGCTACGCCGAAGCTGTTGGAGAAGACAAGCTGCACGTCGAGGGTGGCGGTGGATTGCCGGATCGGGTCGAGGAATGGTCGAAGAAAGGTCGTAGGGTGATGGGGATGCCGGATCTGGTGTTAGATGGCGTTGGAGACGTCGAAAGTGGCGGCGTTGGATGGAGACGGCGTTGGATCCGACAGAGGAGAGAAGCTCGCCGAAGAAGGATGGCAATAGGGCGTCGTGGCGACGTCGGGGAAGGAGGAAGCTTCGAGAGCTGTCGAAGATGCGACGGGATCGACGGATGAGTCGTGGCCCGACCGGAGGAGAGAGGAGATCGTTGGGAAGGGGGTTGTCTCGCTGGAGGAGAGGAGAGAGAGGAGAGAGAAAAGGCTGAATTTAAAATAAATAAAAAAGGTTATTATTGTCTTTTTAGTTGCTTTGGGGTTATTCATCTATAAAAAATGAGTCCAGGGTTTTTGATAAGGAGCATGGAGTCATGGATAATGAGGGAGCTAGATTTGGGATTCTAAACTAGTACTCCTAAGAAAACAAACAAAAAGAATCATCGGCAACATACTCAGCTTATAACAATAAGAGCCAGAATGAGCTGATCAGCATGAAATTGGCTTGATTGAGCCAGTATTAGGCTCCACTCGACCCGAGCTCGGGTGGAGCCTAATATGGTCGTTTAACAATCATGGCTTGATTGATACCCACGCAGGTCCACAGTTCATGAGTGCCTGATGGACAAAACGAATTTTGATACCTGCCACGGCTCTTTGTACTCCAGCCCTCTTGGTTTCATGCTTTGAGGAAATCTTTTAAAAATGAACAAATAAAAAAGGAAAATCCCCCATACTTTACTTGGGTTTCTCGTAGGCACGATCATCAGGTAGTATCATTACTCACTGGATAGCGTAAGAAATGAAAGCAAAATTCAATATCACATGAACAATGCCATTTTTCCATTAAACAATTAAAAGAATACATGCTTACATTAGATTTGAAAAAATAAGTAAAATCCATGAGGGGGTCAGGAAAAAAAAAGTCTACTGTTCAAGCTTTACAGAAGAAACTCAATCGTATAAAACCAAATCTAGTTCCACCCTATCCATTACTGTTCCTCGCTTTGCAGTATGCGAGTAAACTCTCTTGCTAGTCTGACATGTTCTTCAACAAACTATACAAGGTATCACTGTACAAGATGTACAAGTGGATTGTGATATATGACACCTCCCAAATCCAAAAATCTAATTTACATAACCAACTTCACGTGAATGTTGCAAACTTGGGAGCTTCCGGAGGGTGTAATCAATTCGATTTCATCCCTGGTGGAGCAATTTTTGCGAAAAATCAAAACAGCTTTACTTACAGTTGAGCACGAGCCTTCTCATGAATATCTAGGATCAAGCCGCGTAGCTCTGGGAAAACTGAAACAAGCACCAGCTCGAGCATAGAATATCCTAGCTGCTTCAAGCAGATGGTAGACTGCAGAACAAGCAATAAACAATCATTTCAGCAACACAGAGGATTCAGGTAAACCTTTTATTCAAGTAGAATAGGGAGGAGCTAACCTGTAGAAAGTAGTATATGTCTCTAGCGGAACGCTTGTACTGTTTATGCCCAATTATACTAACTAGGGCCGCTGGAGCACCATCTGAAGATAAATATTGCCATATCATTAACCAAGTGATTGTATACTTGGAACTAAGGTGAATGCGGAAGAAATACTTCGAAATATCTATGGATAACAAAACAAGCTTGAAGGATGCTTGAGAGATGCACTGGAATATGGAGATTCTGGTGAAACTTCGGTAACTATGAACTCTAAATAGTTCAGCTCTCGTTGAAAAATAGGTTCAATTGGTAATTACATCTCCTAAGAACTAGTAGCTGGTAGGGCTAATTGACTTCTATACAACCATGAGTGCTCAAAAACCACAGAAACCACCTAAGGTCTCAGTAATATAAGACTGTCACAGGAATTTATCACATATAGATGTAGAAAATAGATAGAGGAAAGAAGCCTGATGAGTCAACATATTCAACTGATAATCCTACAATCAAAGATACTCATTGTTGTCTAGCTACAGCAAAGATAAAACGCCTTGAACGAACTAGACATGATTGTCATCATAATTCTGGGTATGGACAGGTAGCCATTCTTCATAGGCGGGCGAGCGCGTGCGCGCACACACACAAAATCACACCCATACACTCTGAACATATTACGTTTAAGCTACACAACTTGAACCAGCAGTATATACCAACACAAGCCAGAAGGGTAAGTACTAGGTAGATTGTCATTAACTAAGAACGATGTAGTAGTGCAGTCAAAGGAAGAAAAATCCCTAGTAAATTTCCAAATGATGAACAGTCCTTACCAAGAATCATCTTCTTAACACTACTTGCTCTGCGTGCCGCTTCAAGCTGTAGCTCAAATGAGCTCAGTCCAGGGACCTTATCACCATCACCAAATGTCCTACTTGTAGTCTGACCTGGTTTCTGGCCACATCTAGCATTATCCATTTTCCCACGTCTGCTCTCCAACGTGATAAAGAACTTACCATCAGGCCAAAGAACCTGAATAGAAAAGGAGCAAATGAAAGAACTGACTGGGCTTCGCTAATTGTCTAATGCTCGTAAGATAGCGCATTAAGACAAATATAGTAAAGCAACAATCCTGAAAAGCAATCATGTCTCTCTATTAGCTTTCTTTGGTAATTCCCATCATAGGGATAACTATGATCAATCACGTGGCAGTGCAGAAATGCTAGATTTCCATGTCGCAAAAATGAAGAAAGCTTCACTTTGTTTTTCTTACATCTTGAACCCAGTAAATTCCTTGGGCAATAACTTCTTCCCTCCGAAGCCAATGGATCTGCCGCAAAATCCAGTCATCAATTGCATCTTCCATAATTAGCTGCAAAATCTGTTTTGAAATCCAAAATACTTGTCGTCTGCATGAAACAATGAACGATAGACCTGTAATTATTCCATGCATATATTCCACATAATTGGTTTGTACAAAGTGTGCCTCATAAAATATTAGAGGTGTTGCAACAGGGTTATGTTTTTCACAGCAGGTAATAGTAACCAAGACAATCCCTGAGGTGCTATGATATGATCTCTCTCATGAAGGGTCCTACCAGCTTCTCATGAAGCTTTAAATACAAAGAAATTATCCAGAAAAGAGAGGTAAAAAAAGAAGCAAAAGACAGACCTTATCCATCCCCGCCGATTTAGCTGGAATATAGTATCGACTAGATTCAACAGCGGAACGCTTACATTTGCTGGTGTCCACTGCCAGTGTCAAACAGAAAAAGAAAATGGAAAAGCATGAGAAAACGGAAGCTTTCAAAAAGATGATAATATATATAAGAAGTAACAGAAGCATTATAGCAAAACAACTAACTGTTTTAGCAAGATCTGAAGATATATTTACTTAAAAAGCTAACTCCATTCCCCTGTAAATGACTTTTAATAATCATCCACAATCACAGAAAGAACTATAACATTAAGGAAACAACATTGATGAAAATCTCATGGCTAGCAAGTTCAAGAACAGGGTCCACATTAAATTCTCACCCGCATTAGGGATGATAAGATCAATCTCTAGCCAAACCGACTATTTAAGCAGGAACAATAGAATCACGACATAATCATACAAGATAAATGGAAAGAGATACGACAAAATAGTAGTCTATCCTCTTTGTTAAGCAAATGCAATCTGACATTAAGTTCCCTATTAGAACTGCTTAAGCCTATCTTCTAATACAATTTATCAACTGAAATCTTACATACACAGCCTCCCTCTCCCTCTCTCTCTCTAAAAAGAAAGAAAGAAAGTAATCACATTTAGAAGGCAGAAGAAGTTTTCACTAAGATCTAGATTTTAATCTAAGCATCTAGCGGTACACTAGATTGTCCAGAGCACTCAACTTCTATGTAGAAGATGCTGGTGTGATAGGGGAAGGTGGCAGAAGACCTTAAAAGTTTACAAAAGGCATGGAAAAGATGCTTCCAAAGCGCAAGCTTTAATTTGGTTCATGACCGATCATGAGGAACCTATTTGGGAGCTTGCTTCGTTTAAACGTAGACTAATTTATTATTTACTTCTTATTTTCGGATTCAATTTTAGGCTGATTTTTGGTACTTGTGTTTTGAGTCTAATATTAGTCCAGCTAGGCTAGTTTATTATAAGTATTGAGTCCTATTGGAGTACTAATAAGAGTCCAAGTCTATTATGAGTCTTAGGCATCATATGCCTATAAATAGGGATGTAATAGCTTTCAATTAGATTTTGATAAATGAACAACTAGAAGTTCCAGCAACTACTGCTCAAGGATTGTGTGATGCCAAGGAATCCTGGGTGTGACGCCTAGGTTTTACTTCTCTTTTCTGCACATCTTTCCCCAAACCCTAGCTTTCTTTCATCTATTCTTTCTCTAGAACCAAACCCTAATAGCCTCTTGCCTCAAAATCCCCACAAAGCAAACCCCAAAACCCTAATTACTGTTCACAGCCTTGAACAGCCATCTGAACCCTAATTACTATTCACGGGTACTGTTCACAGCCCTTGAACAACCATCTAAACCCTAAAACCTCCTCTTTATTGTCATCTTCTTGCCGTTAGATTTGTTTTTACAAGATCCAACCATCAACCCTCTTTCCCTCACTCTTCTATAATTTCAACATCGAACGGCTGTCCTACATATTGGTGTTTCAAAATCTCTTCCAGGAAATGGAGTCGTGAGTATCAAAGAGCATATAAACAAAACCAGTGACTAATAACCACTGCAGCCAACAGGTAACTAGGTACTATGATATCAAACAATCCATCATTTAAACAATTAAGTTAGGTGCTTTGCAGTTAAATATCAAATAAGAAAGCTAATCTCTCTAAAATTTAGAAAACAATAGCAGTTGAGTATTTAATGATTTTAAATGGCACACAAAAAGAAGAAGAATGCGAGTTGAAAGAAAAGGTAAATCAGTGCAAATATCATGTACAAAAAGGATGTCATAAAAGAAGTGATTTTGGTACCTCAGGCGGCATTCCAACCAGATCTGGTGAAAGATCAGAGGCCATAGGAGGCTTGGAAGATAAGAACTTCTCCAATGCAATAGAATTGAATTTATCTGAATGGTTCCTTCTTTGTGAATCTAAACTTGTCGCTCCTTCCATGGGTTTGATGACTCGAGGTGGAAAACTTTTGGAGTCCAATTCATTGTCAGAGTGCCATCCATTAATCGGTCCAGAAGAATGATCTTCATCATCAGACAGGCTATGTGCCGTTTCCATATTAACACTGTACCTTGGGTTGTGCTTACTTATCTCTTCTTCATGCCAAGACAGAGTTGTACTTTTTTCTCCAGCTGGGGGTGAAGTTCCATTTGAAGATGATGAACCGACAACTTTACGCCGAAAACCATCGGAAACACCTTTGAATTGGCGAACAATATCATCCATTGCATCATCGACATTGACTGTTAAAAGAATGAAAATAAGGAAAGGAACCTAAAATCAGGCAAAGGGCTCATGAAACAACCGATCTGCAGTATTATAGATTCTAAAGCAACTGAGCAACAGGCATGCTCTCATGTCAGAAAACAAGATGCAATAGCAAATGCCTTGAAGTCAATCAAGCTAAATGTTCCTTTCCTCGGATCATTCATATAAGGGTGCATAATCACTCAACTTGGATCAAAAGATATAAAAACTTGAATAATCCAGTGGCTATGAATTAGGATCCCTGCATGCTTTCTGTTGCAAATAGCTGGATCCTATTTGCCAATTGATATTTGATACAAACAAGACATGTTGCTTGAAGACGAAAAATGCATCTAAGAAACTGAAAAACATGGTTGACGTTAGGAGCTGGCCGCGTTACATTCATAGCGACTACTCAGGTTTTGCTGGAAAATCAATCCATTCAAACCATCATGCAAACTAATAACACCAATAGACTCAAAATTGCCTGGTCTGCCGGTAAATGGTGTGCTGTGGCCCAATCATTAGCAACAGAGACATAGCAGGAAAACAACCAGACATCTCCTAAAGCAACCTTGCTAAGTCAGAACAGCCCTTTAATCAGGACACAGTCCAAGATCAATCAGGTCCAGTTTTACAATCTTGACTTCAAAGTGATATAATAGAGTCACCATCAACAGAAAAGAAAAGGTAATCTCGATTCTTCATCTTAAAAAAAGAAAACACATCTTGTGGATTCATAAAAATGTGTAATGCGAAAATAAGATTAAATCAAATTCAATCTTTGTGACGGCTAAGTTGCCTTGGTACTTCATCTAACATGTTCAGTTCCATTCACCCTTCAGAAGCAACTTATGAACAACTGTAAAGACAAGTGGTGTTTGATGCGGTATTGATCCTGTTCTCGGCACATGGAGTAGTTCACACCTCGATATAGGACCTCTCGCGAAGACGTATTGTATTCGAGTGCCTACTAGGGGGGATTATGACAGGGCACTTGCCTATCGACCCGCTGGCCAGTGATCAGGGTTACAATCCTTAAACCAGAGTTAAAGGCTCAACTGCTAAAGACTAAAAATGTTTTTATTGGTATCAAGTTTCAACATAGAACCTGTTAAATGATCTTAAGGTTACATATATTCAAAGGAGGACAAAAGGTTTTCCTAGTTAAAGGCATACCTTCGTATATTTTAGATTTAGGATTCAAGTTCTGTTATACCATTTGTCAAAATCTGCAAAGCAATCCGTTAACCCACATTCTAACCCAACTCAAGCTGGTACCTACCTGACCCAGCCATTTTAAGGACCTCATAAGCAGGCTAAACTTGCTAATAATGGCTCACATTCCATGGTGATAAGCCATCTTGGGCACAACTTGCTGTGCAATTGTCTGGGCCAAAGTATCACAGAACTTAGTATTGACAGACATGAGGACAGCTCTTTCTGGGGAACTGATAATGGTGCGACCTGCCATGGCTGATCTAAACAAGATCCCTTTGCCTGTTATGAGCAGGTTTAGGAGCAAGGTGATTGTGGGCAATCCTGCAAAGGAGTGCGATTGGAAAGGGGCAGGTGCAATCATGCAGCATATTACTAGCATCCCAAAGAACCTCGTGGTGGTGATTTCCCTAATAAAGTGGGCTTAAAAGGGTGATTAAATCTGGAAAGTAGCTTATGCTAGTAAGGTGTTCTCATTGGCAGTGTCTACTCTTCTAGATCAATATTTCAAATTTTCTCTTGTACAACTTCAGTACTAATACTTTTGCTTCTACTATATATCAAGCAACTGCTATGTAATCCTAGGATGTGTATATTCCAAATTCTTAATTGTACAACGTTATCACCCTCATCCTAAATGTTTCTACTTCCTCCACATATTTGTAATGCAGTTAGTGCTATGTGGCTAAGGTACATGCACCACCTTGGACAGGCCTGCAGCCCACCAAAAAGAAAGCCCGACCAGCAACTTGAGCACAGCAGGGCCAGATCAAAATATATTATCATCTTAAAGAGCACGAGGCTATATTTGCACTGTGATCTATCTGTATTTAGAAAACAAAAGTAGTATAACACACCAAAGATTGTCGTGCCAGTGGCACTCGTTGGCTCGTGCAGCCTAGTTGGATGTTTTGACCCTCCGGAAACATATAATGGTTGCTTGGGCAATCAAAATAAAAAATAATCGGTTACAAGAATCAAATATAATAAACTATTCCTAAGGTAAAATAATATTTATGATTGTGTTGGAATATTAAAAGCCCATCCTGGCTCATGCCGGCCTGTTGCAGTCCATGTCGCTGTGCCAGCCTGTGCTGCCCAACACTGGCCAATACCAAAGCACAAATCTATATGCCAATGCCGACCATATAGTCGGTGTCGATAACCTACGGGCACGATCCGTGCCGATTGGCATAGAAAACCTAGTAGTACACAATGTAAACTACTTCATAAATCATTTGAGACTAACTATTAATTCAGAGCTTGATGATCAATGTCAGAAGCCACTAAGTGGCATTCCAACGGTTTCCAAGTTGGAAAATCATGCAGTTAGTTACTCACCCGTTCACAAAAACTAAAATAAGCAAATGAAACAAACAGAAAGAGAGCAAAGACAAGCTTTTGCAATCACCCTCATCCATTGCATAAAGCTACTCCCATAAAGACTAACGTAGCCTGAATCAAATTCCTCTCCTTCACAATACATGAAGAAAGGCAACATATTTCAAATAAATAGTACAAAATACATAATATACAAACAACACGGATGTAAAGGGCACGATTGAAGAAACTCAAAACTCCCATACCTGCCAATGTTTTCATTACTGAGGTAGATTTCCCGAAAGAGTAATTCTTCAACACGGAAAGGGAGAAAAGAATAATGTCAGCTTTCTGAAAAATATGAGCAAAAAAGAAAATAACCTCTAATTTCCACCTAACATCTTTCATGGCTAGTTGTAAAAGATGCACACACCTTTGAATAAGCACTAAGAAAATCCCACACTTCAAGATGCTCTGCTACATTGGGAATTAAAAGAAGATCCTGGGCAAAGGGGATTCAAAAATGTAGAATAATTACAAGCTGGGAAAACGGATATAAATGAATTGAAGGCAGAAAAGCATGTTCATACTTGAAGATATTTATCAAGAAGGATACATCGTCGGTGGACAAAATAATCATCAATACTGGATGAGAGAAACCTCTTGGGGGGTAATTGTAATGAATAGTTTGGTATATCCTTCAAATGCCTATGCAATCGTTCAAAATTGCGGTATCTGTAACAGAGAATAAACATGAGACTGTTAATGAAATAGAGGATAATATTCATTCATAAGTTGGGATCAGAAATTATTTACCAATATATTTGAAACTTCAGCCTTATAGAAAAATGATTTCCAAGTTGTATGACTGAAAGGCTTGCAAATATATATGAATCAGTGATTCTGTGCATATCCGCACATACCAGCATGGACCAGCATGACAGGTATTGGCACATAGCCCGTGCTGATACATGCATTAGCTCAAAAAAGCTTTATGCCACCAACACAAGGACCGTGCAGAGTGTCGGCACGAGTCATTCCTACCGACACTATACCAGACAGCATAGAGTGAGGAATAATGTACAAGAAATCAATGTAGTGTAAATTTTAAACATAGTTGTTGTCAGGACATTTTATTCCCAGCACACTTGTAGCTTCAGGATGCCTGTATTCCTCGGGCTTTACAACTAATCCTGATTCTAGTAAATGGGTCAACAAGTAAGAGAAGATTCAAAATAAGGAGGGGCGAAAAGAGCTGTTTGCTATGATATTTTAAAAACTAGGACATATTATCAAATGATGTTCTGCGTATTTCACAAAGGCCTTGGCACTACTTCCTCAATTTTCTCTCCTTTATTCTCAGTATCTTTCTACTAATATCAAGGTTCAGACATTTTCTAAACAATAAAATAGATCTTGAGTATGATTCAAGATATTAAAGTTACATAGACGGCAAGAATTTCCGCGCAGATTCATACTGCTGGTAAAAAGCAGGCAGAAAACCAGCCACATAACTCCTCAAGGGATGTTTTGGTTGGGTTTGAAGTGAAATATGATCGAAATAAAGAATGTTGTGTCTGAAACAACACTTTGTTCTGTTATGTCTTTAGTGAAAGTGTCAACATGGATCTAACTGGCTTTAGGTTTTTTTTATAAAAAGAAATCCCTATCAACCTTATCCTCATCATCTCTTCTCCTCTTAGTACTGATGCCTCTCCTCCTATCCTCCCAGATGATGCAGGTCAACGACTATCACTCCTCACTTCACTATCGAAGCCTTTCTTTCCTCCTCTTCTCTGACACGGACGCCTCTCCTCTCCTTCTCCATGCTGACAGCTGCTCCCCTCCCCGACACCTTTCCCTCTCTCCCTCCTTTTGGCCCATGAACCAGTACCTTCGTGCCATCGGCAAGCTTTTGTGCTGAGCCTTGACATGTACCATGCCGCTGTTATATGACACATGCCAGACAATGCCAGCATCACATGCATCGATGGCATGACAATCACAGGAGATCACATAATTCCTGTGGATCGTACAGACTACAGACAACTGTTGTCATATAATGCACTGCAAGTTACACTTAGAAAAGATTCATAGTGCAACTCCACCTAGTACACCAAGCCAGTACCATATATGCTCAACATTTGTGGACACCTAAACCTATGTTGATAAAGAGAACATTAATAAACTGATATTCGTATCAGATCAGTATTAACAGGAGCATTGTCGATATTCGCATAAAGATCAGTGTTAACAAGAACATTGTAACCAAATCTGAAGCTGAATGTCAATGAGTACAAGTTATCATACAATTGCCAACTTATATGGGATAAGAAAGCAGATGGAATCGAATTTATCTAGATCCATTTTCATATTTCATTACTAGCCTTCATAGCAAGAAGTAAAAACAGATACAATATATTGAAGACAACATCATATACATGAATAATTCTCAAAGGAAATGTAGGTGAATTCATGCCTTCGTTTCACAAACCAGGTCTTGTTCTCTGCATCTGTCACATAGATTGAATAAACTGCAAAAGACTTCGATCCGAGGTTTTCAAAATATGCACCAACAACCTGAACAAGCATCCATTGCACCAATTTAGGAATCATGCCCATAGCCATCAAGGGTACCAGAGGAAAAGTAAAAACAAACATAAAGCAGACACACACACTACAAGAAACATATAGTTTTAAACCCAGCCATTGCTAAGATACTATTGATTTTCCATATAATATTCTGCCATGTTGGATTGTCTTTCTGCCTTTTACCCTAGCTTGTCTTTCTGCCTTTTACCCTAGCGTCACGCCACTAAGGTTACAACTCAATAACCAGGAACCCCCTTGAGAAAACTTGAACCCAGAACCTATTCAAGAGGATTCCATCCTCAACCACACCTATCTGCTGATGCACACTATTCATTCTGCTTTGCATATTAGTAGTCAAGAAATTGACTCAACTAGAACATCCAGGTCTCCAAGCTATACTATACATATGACAAGCTTTTTGTCTATCATGTAAGGCTTCAGCATTATTTAAGATCAAGAGTGCTGCCATCCCGGACCGGTGTGTAGTTCTAATGGTCCGACACAGGCATTCAACTCTCTGGTACACATATTGGGTGATTTGGCTCTTTGGGATCATTAAGGGTTATTTGGGAAATCAAAAGAAAACAATAACTGATTTCAACTATTAAACATGATAAAATATTACTAAGGAATAATGACATTTTAATACTACGTGTTGGACAATTAAAACTCCATACAGGCCTATGCTGGTCCATGCCGCTCATGCTAGCACGTATCAGTGCCGGTCGACATCAAAGCAAAAATGTATGTGTCAGCACCGACACGCAGTGCCAGTAGCCCACTGGCACGACATATGCCGACCCGTGCCACTACATGTCGACCAACACAAGAAACTTTGTTTTAAGGTACTTGTTGTCTAGAAACATTTTCTGTGAGTGCAATCAATGTTGTAGACGTAACAGCTCATTCTACTTGGTGAGATTCCACAAGATGGTCTTAGCATAAATAATAGCTGTCATCAAGAACATTATATATGTCTCTTATGCATATTTTCAACTTTGACATAAGCTACTTCTTTTGCAAGTAAACATTTTGTTCCGATGCATTCCAAATGTAGACATCACTGTATAGGCAGGCAGGTACTTAGGTGCTAGATAGAAAGATAAATAGATACATGGAGACTATACACAGACCACACAACTATATTGATAGTTTCCAGTCACAAATATTTAAAGAAAATGAAGCAACAAGAAAATGATGGCAGGCACATTGACAAACAAACCAAAGGAACTTCCTCAAGATGCAGGTATTATCAACATATAAAGAAACATGCCCAATGCAACCCACTACGATATTCATACCCGGCATCTCATCTTTGGCATATGCAATGATTTGTCATTATGCAAAACCAATTCAGTGTTTCTCTCCTTAAGTTTGCTGTTTCGAATGTACGCTTCATCGGTAACAATTGCCTCACAAGTTTTGCCCTTGAATGTCGTCTCGATATCAGGAGTGCTACTAGATCGCTTGAGCTGTCTAATGTTGCCTCTAGCAGGTTTTCTAGCATGTCCTTCGCATCCATCACCAAAATGGCCTTCCTCAAATGTTACCCCCATCAGATCCTGAGCAATTCGATTGCTGTTCTCCATTGCAGCAATCAAAGAAGAATCATTATTTGACTCTCGAATTAGATTAACCATATACTTCTCTTCTATAACTGCAGTCCTCTCATACATTTTTGACATCATTTCCTTCTCGGTATTTCCTGCATACATATTGCTTGAAGCTCTTATGGGCGTTGACACAGAACCAGGTGAGGTTCCAGCAGATGAAAGCTTGGCACTCTTTTTTTGATAGTTTCTACCTTTTGTCCACATGTTTTCAAGATTCTCAGGAGCAAGAACTTGTGACCTTCTCTTTGTAGCAGCATCCAGTACAGCTGCCCAATCTGCTGGCCGAGGATGTGCATAGCGAGCAGAATCTTCTAGTGACATATCTGTATGACTATGCTCGGAAATGGATTGATTCATAGGTGCACCTCCACTTGACCCAGTTTCAGTATCAGAGGCAATTCCCCCAGGTATAGTATGAGCATGGTAAGAATTAGGTCCCTTACTTGAGGCACCATAAACTTCTTCTACACTGTTGCTATCTTTCATTATGAGGAAGATATATTCAACTAACTGATTGATGTACCTGAGACACAAATATTTCACCAATAAATGATATACCTCCTTTGATTAAATTTTGAAAAAGAAACAAAACGAAGGAAAAAATACAGTGTAGTAAAACTAAATCCAATAATCTCTAATTCCAGCACAACAAGATCTAAGAAAAGAAAAGAAAGGTCCAGTAAATATTTACCTATATTATTAACAGACCCAAATAGCCCATTGATTCTAGATTGTTGGTTATCATATAGACTGCCACAGAACAATATCCGTAAATATCACTATACTCGTGATCGGATACCGAATCTCAAGGTCAATATTTGCGTAGTTCTTGATCCCAATGAATATTCATCTCCAATCTTGTATTGTACTTTGGAGTTTGGACTGCTTTTGGAATTAAAATTGTATGCATATGCCGCACAGAATTAGCTTGTTTTTGGGAGTTTCAAAGCTGGCTTGATTGTTAGAATGAGTTAGCAAGATTGCATCTTTGTTGATGAAAACCATATGATCTTAAGTTGAACCTTGATCACTATAGAGGTTCCCTCCTTGACAGATAATTCCACATAATCTCTTACAGCCCATCAAGTTAGAAGTTTTTTCGAAAAACTTTATACTAGTCTTGATCAAACATGACAATAAACACAAATCTCTCCAGCTGCACAGCAATAATGTCAATTCCAAGGCACATGAAGCAAGTCTTTATGGTTTTCCATACATTAAATACAAACAAAACATCTAATTCAATGTTTTGGTATGTTCAGATGAGCAATGTGCTTATTAGGGGTGAGCCGAACCGAACCGAACCGGAAAATTCGGTTCGGTTTTTTATACATTAAAAATTTGGTATTCGGTTCGGTATTCTGTTTTCATTTTTCAAATTCGGTAAATTTGGAAATACCGAAATATTTTTGTTAAGAATGTAAGATAATGTATCCTTTATATATATGATATATCACAGCCTAGCCATATTGGTCATTGGATTGAGTTGGGTCGAGTCATCTCACGTCTAGCCTAACCTACATCTATGATCTATCGCCCTATTGCCCATTCGAGCCGATGCCATGCCCTAGCCCTCCAACTGCGGCGACTGGTAGTCCCTCCTACAACAGCCGACAATGGACAAACAACACTTGCTCGCACACCGGCACTCCACCACCACTAACGTTTAGTTCTCCTCACCTTTTTCTTGTCTTTATTTCCTTTCTCTCTTTCGTTCCTTTCTTTTCATTTTTTTTTTGTCTGCTGCATCCTCACAATTCTTAGTTTCCTACAGCTACCCATGTGAGTTTCCGGTTTACCCTATTTCCCATTCATCTCTCACAGTTCTTTTGATTTTGTTTTGGTCTGCTGCATCCCTCACAGTTATGATTCTTTTCATTATTTAAAGTAATATACTAGTACGGGGAGGGCCAAAGATGGGGACTTCATACTTGTCTCTATTACTTGTTCTTGTTTTATAATAGAGATTGCACATCGTTTGAGGCCTTGCTAGCTTCTTGTTCCTGCTCATGTTCTTGACTTTGATCAGATGTCCAAATCATGGATCCAACCCTTCCAATGTGGTCCAAGCTCTCTAATCAGTATTACTCTAATCAATCAACAAATCCTTCTTTAGGCCATGCAAAGTACACTTAGAGATTCCTAAGTATGGTAATTAAGAAGGATGGACCGAGAACATTCTAGTTTTATTATTAGCTAGCATTAAAATTCTATGTGCTTTGGATCAGTTCAAATAGAGATTGGATTTTTTATTTGGTTTAATCAAGTTATTTACAAATAGATTATTGCTGCAAAAAGCTAGAATAGTGTAGTGCTCGGGAGGAACAATGCTCTATTTGTTAGATTCAGATCTGAATTTATAGATCCAAGTACTTACAAGGAGTTTTTTAGATTCATTTCGTGTGCTGCAAGTTTTGCCAGTGGTTGTGAAGATTATTCTGAAATTTGATTAGCTACATGCATAGAGTTTTGGATTCCTTTTCTTTGACAAAAATTTATAATCAGCTTATCATGGGTAGATTCCAAGTATGACACACAATAGTTTCAGTTATTGATGTACCTTTTACCCTTTCTCTGTTTCCAAAGAAAGCCTTTTTACAAGCTACATATAATTATTGATTATTTTACTTCTCTTGTATGTTTATTGTTAAAATGTTATAAATTGCGAGTTATACTCGTTGTTATGTTTTTAGATGTCCTTCCATGATGTCTCTCACTCTCCTACCTCTCACTCACTTTCCCAAGAATTAATGGAGGAGGATGCCACTGGTGAAAGCTCTATTCCCACAAGAGTCGTAACAACGGATAATGGGAGTAGGACAATGGATAACAAAAGAATCAGAGAAAAGACAAAGTCAAAGGGAGAAAGAAAACCAATGGAGCCAAGATTAGATGTTTGGGCACACTATGATCGTTTCGATGATCCGGGTGATGGCAAACAAAGGAGCAAATGCAAGTACTGTGCCAAAGTTTATCGTTCCGACCTAAGGGTAAATAGAACAACAGGGATAAAGAAACAACTTCTTCAATACCCAAAGTTTCCTCGCTCAAGTGACCAACGAGCGGAATTAAGATTTGAAAAAGATGGGGAAGGATCAGTTGTTAGCACATGGAAGTTTAACCAAAAAAATTGTAGAAAGGCATTAGCTCGGATGCTCATACTCAATGAGTTGCCTTTCAAGTTTGTTGAGACGGAGGGCTTCAAGGAGTTCTACAAAGTGGCGTGTCCAAGACTTCATGTGCCCTCGAGATGGACAATTAGAAGGGATTGCTTTAATCTTTTTGAAGAGGAGAAGACAAAGTTGAAGTGGTTTAAAGAGAATGACCAAAGGGTATCTCTTACTGCAGACACATGGACTTCACTTCAAAGAATCAACTATATGTGTCTCACGGCTCACTTTATCGATAATGATTGGACACTACACAATAGAATAATAAACTTTTGTCCAATCAGCAGTCATAAAGGTGAAGCTATTGGGAGGCTACTAAAGAAATGCTTGAAAGATTGGGGGATTCAAAAAGCTTTTATTATGACGGTGGATAATGCAAGCTCAAATGATGTAGCTCTTAAGTACTTGAAGAGGAAGATGGTAACTGTCTTGGATGGAGACTTAATGAATACGAGATGTGCGGCTCATATCATCCATTTAGTTAGCGAAGGTTTGAATGATATGGGCAAATCTGTTGATTGAGTTCGTGCGGTTGTGAAGTATGTGAAGTAATCTCCTATAGGCTTGTTTGGTTAAGGGGTAGGTGCAATCCGGAATAGCAACCAAACACCATCTTTATCATGAGATTCTTATCCCGGGATAAAGTGGGATTCCTATCCCGGGATCCCGAAATTATAATCTTTCATGCTTTAATCAGGTTGATTATGTTGAATATTTTATTCAGAAATTAAGGTGAATATATGCATTATAATATTAATGAAACGAGAAAATACTATTATTTAAATTATATGCGTTATCATATTATTAAGTAATGATTAAAGTCAAGGTGAATATTATATGCATTATCATATAATTAATTAAACTACCAATATGTCCCATAAAAATTCAAAAGTGAAATTTACTTATTTATATTATTTAAATAATATATATTAAAATAATATTATTATATACATATAAATGGGTCAGCATGGGGATGCATTGATGTGTATGACCATGCCATGTCACTATGTTATACCATGCGACGATGTGATCCTTCTTCGTGTCTGCCGTAGGTGGATGCCACGTGTACGTCGCCGGCAAGAACGCCCTCAACACCGCCGAGCCATACGACCTGGTGGAGGACATGCGGACATCAATGCCGACGATGACGGAGGAGTGGGCATCCGCCGGAGATGGCAAATAACTGGACATTGATATGAGAGGGATTCGCCGGTGGAGGCGTCGAATAGGATGGGTGGGGTGATACTATTATACTTTATTATAATATATTCAGGTTGTATGTCGAATATGTTATTCAGAAGTTAAGTGAATATATGCATCATAATATTAGTAAAACGAGAAAGTATTATTAATTAAATTATATACTTTATTATAATATATTCAGGTTGTATGTCGAATATGTTATTTAGAAGTTAAGTGAATATATGCATCATAATATTAGTAAAACGAGAAAGTATTATTAATTAAATTATATACTTTATCATATTATATGTATTATCATATTATTAAGTAATTTATTAAAGTCAAGGTGAATATTATATACATTATCATATTATTAATTAAACTACCAATATGTCTCATGAAAATTCAAAAGTAGAATTTACTTTCTACCTCACCAATCCCTATTCATATTCCACCTTTTTCATCTAAACATCATTTCTTATTCTAAGTAATCATTACTTCATTATCCGTACTTTTCAACCAAACACCAAATTGGAATAACTTTTATCCCAGAACTTATCCAATCATACTAATCCATATCCTCTCTAAACCCGGAATAGACTATCCCGCAACCAAATAGTACCTATGAGGTTAAATAAATTCAAAAAGTGTGTAGAGATAGAAAAGATTCAAAGCAAAAGTTTGTTGAGCCTAGATGTGAGCACTAGGTGGAACTCCACCTATATGATGTTGGATGCCACCCAAAAGTTTGAAGGTGCATTTGATAGATTTGAAGAGCTAGAGCCACAAATTAGAAGTGAGCTTGAAAGGCAATGGAAGAGAAGGAATGCCTACTCCAGAAGATTGGCTAAAGATGAGGAGATTGGTACGTTTCTTACGACACTTTTATGAGCTAACATTGAAGGTGTTGGGCACTTCTTACATCACAACAAGTAGCTTTTTTCATAAGCTCATTGTTTTATCCGGTGTGTTGCAAGAATGGAGGTGTGGTAATGACATTAGATTACGCATCATAGCCGATAAAATGAAAGAAAATTTTGAGAAATACAAAGGAGCAAATAGTGATGATAAGTTGAATATCTTAACATTTGTGTCAGTTGTTTTTGATCCAAGGTACAAGTTTAGATATATTAGTCTTGCATTGGAAGAAATGTATAGAGTTTGAAGATGGCAAAAGGGTAGCTAAATGGGCGAACGTTGTCACCCATAAAATGTTTGAAGAGTATAAGAAGTTGGTTTTACCATAAAGTGGACCTTCAATTACAATTCAGCCATCCGATCTATCTCAATAGGCTATGGGGGAGGAAAAACAATGGGTTGATGATCAAGTGAAGGCCAGGGTTTTATCCAGATTAAAGAAAAAACAATCAGAGGCTAGAAGGGGAGAGAACAAATCAGAATTGGACAAGTATCTAGAGGAAGATAATGAAAAAGATTGTGAGAGTTTTGATGTTATGCTATGGTGGAAGATCAATTCTTCTAGATTTCCGATACTATCAACCATGGCTCGAGACCTCTTGGCGATTCCAATTTCCATGATGGCTTCGAAATCCGCCTTTAGCAGGTGGAAGAGTTTTGGATGCCTTTAGGAGTTTTCTTACTTCTATGATAGCAAAGGCATTGATTTGTGTACAAGATTGGCTACGAAAGTCCACGAGGCTTCAATCTATATCCATGGAGGATGATGTTGTTGAGTTGGAAACATTTAAACATGGTAAGTTACTAAATTTAGCCTCTTAGGTAATTACTCTTGTTCTCATCTCATTTATATGCTTATAGTATTTTTTTATTTTCATAACTATCTAAGCTTGCAACAAATGAGAATACCTTTGGTGGCGGTGGATTGAGTAGCCTTGAATAGCACATGGTCATATGGTCTACTAAGGTGAATCAAGCTGTATATATACCATTCCCTCTAATCTTTTTATGCAAAATGGAATATGAATGTGTTCTAATTTGATCCTATTAACTTGTTATTGTTTTAGGTTTTGAAGAAGTAACTGACATCATTTAGTCCATCATCATGGATTCATGGATAAACTAGTTGGTTATAAGAAGCTGATGGTGACATGGTGTCTCCAAATTTCTACTTTGTTATTTTCTTTTTTGTTACTATGTTTGGGTTTTGCTTCTATGAGAATGATCATGTAATTGCCATAAGCCATTTGTCTATGTTTGAGATGGTTTCCTTTTCACTATTTAGAGGTTGTTGAGTGACCTCCTACAAGTTGCTAGCTTCTTTGATAGAAAGAAGTACACTTTTGTGTTTTTTGGTGGTTATTTCTACTTGCTGCAATATTCATTGGCTTCCTTATGCATAGAAGACCTTTTATTTTATGGCAATCTATGTGTGGATGACCAAGAGTTCATTTTTTTCAGTTTTGCAAAAACATTTCGGTTCAGTTTTCTAAAAAAATGTTCGGTTCAGTTCAGTTTTTAGGGTAATTCAGTTCAGTTTGGTTTTAGAAATACTGTACAGAAAAAATTCGATTCAATTCAGTTCGGTTTTTGACAGAAATTCGGTTCGGTTCGGTTCGTGTTTTTTTGTACCGAATAAATTTGGGTATTTCGGTTTTGTACCGAAAACCGAACCGAATACCAAATACTCACCCCTAGTGCTTGTGATTTTTCATAGTGGATAGCAATGTCACATCCTCAAGTTCTTTTAGCAAGCTACTATAAAATTTTCAACTTAGAACATGCAGGGGAAAAAAATGGAAGTTGCTAGTGTTTGTCGAAAAAGATTACCCAGGGCTAGCAAAATTCATGAGAGGTTGCAGAACTAAAGAAGTCAAGAGCTCTCGGCTTACAACACGAACTAAAGGACATTGAGCCTCTCGCGGTTTTAGTACTATTGCTAGGACTCCTCCTATAATCTGTTGAAGTACCTGGAAACTACCATTAAGTAACCGTTAATGCTAGAAATAAATATCACAGAACTACTACAGAAGAAGTCTGATATTTCCTCACACCTTGTGCTCACTCTCGGTAGATATCAATGCAGGGTGAAGTTCCTTTGATGCCATCAGACAATGCTTCAACCTTTCATCCCTCTCTTCAGAAGACAGAGTTCCCATAACATTAACACCTATATTAGCTTGATTTCTTCGGAAAAGCTCAAGATGATTTCCTATTAAGTCAACCATATCCCTGAAAGATGCAAAGAAACACCATCATCAAAACATAGGAAGACAATGAGACAAAATTGTGAAAGCAGAACTAATGTTGACTTACAAAAGATATACAAAAGCACCTTGTTAGCAAGTCGAGAAGGTTGATCTCTTTGAGCCTTCCTGATATTTCACCAAGAGCATCGAGAATCACTGCACGTGTAAGCTCAGGAAACTCCTTATCAGATGTTATAGATGAATACCAAAGATCTACAACAAAGTCCCGCAAAATCTTCTTAATGAAATCTTCAATAGCAGCCTCCACAACAGGTGAATCAATCTTCCTCCTCCATTTTGAAGTCGTTGGTACAGCAGAAATACGCGAATCATTTACAGATAACTGTTTCTTCTCTAAGTGGGCAAGGTATGTTTGTTTCGGGGCTGGTCGTATCCGCCAACGGAACTCCACCTTGTACAATAGATAGCGGATGCAAGCAAGAATGAGAATTGACATGGGCATGTTCGTCCACATCGATTTACTTGTGTCTGAAAAGCAAGATATTTAGCATAAAGATGTCAGAAGATAAGCATTATTCATACACAAGAGAAAATAAAAATGCAAAGATGAAACCAAAATAAGCTACTATACTTCCAAATGCATTTGATACCAAAATACTTCCAGAAAAGAGGAAAGCCAGATTGTCCTTTAGAGGCAGTAACATTCCCTATCTTCTCCTTTATTTCTCACATCTCTCCATACTATCAAACATTTCTGACTAATAAAGGATACTCATATAAATTAATCATGTTATCGCATGCCATGGTAACAGCGGACTACACATAATACAGGAGCTTACAACCCTAACAGTGGACTACACATAATGCAGGAGCTAACAACCCTAATAGCTAGCGAGTTCTAAATTTCTCACAAACGCTGCAAAACAATGTCTGCTTGACAGCCCAAGGTCCAAACATTCTAAGCATATCATGGCCATGTGCAACTACTAATTCATGAAACAACCAAGGTATTAGATACAATGAAATGAAGAGCTCCAACAAGAAAGGTAAAACAAATCAAATGAATGGATATCGTATCAAATAAACCTTATCACATCAATTGATTCAAGAAACATGCAAGGCATGGACAAATAAAACGTGATGAGCAATCTTAACTATAAAATATATCAAAAGGCACTATAAAGGTAATAAAATGAGAGACAGTAAATAGAAAGATAGCTACAGGAGAAGCATACAGCAAAAAAATTATAAGTTGGAAAAAAAAAAACTACTACAAGGTCAGCGAATATATGGACATTCTGCTAATGATACCGCAGCCTCAGCTGTGCTTTCGTGCATCAAGATCACTGTCAGGTTAGCATACTAGCAATCCTGCAATCCCACATTCTAAATTGCAGCATTGTTTCACGTCGATGTCGCAAAATATCAGATTAATCTCAGATCAGACATCAACACAAGCAGAAAAATTAGCAACTAAAGAATCCCAAAAACAAGCCTAATCAACCCAAATCGCTTTAAAAAGACCTGCATAATTGCTTCCAAACATCCAACCCCCAATACTGCGAATACAGCAAGAACAAGAAAGGAAACTCACGAGACAAGAAGTAGCAGATGGCAAATATGCATATGGCCCAGACCACCGTCCGGACCTTGAACTCCTCGATCAGATCCTCCAACGTCTCCATCCCCTTCATCCCTCCACAACGAAGAGAGAGCCCCTTCGAGATCAGGGACGGCTAGGGCTCAAGCCCTCGAAAGAAGTCCTCCAGCGCAAAGATCCCTCAAAATCGCTCCAAAAAGACGAAGAGGCCAACGAAAGTAGAGATGGCGCTGGGCAGTCGGGCGCTTTGGAAACCCTAGAAAGGTAGGGTTTGGGAGGGCTCTAATCGGTTCCTAATGCCCTCTCTGCATCCGAATCGAGAGAAGAAGCGACGATGTCTCCGTGAGTTGTGGGCTTCTTTCTTTTCTTTTGTTTTTGGTTTTTAATCTCTCGAACGAAGAAGGACAAGCAACGGGAAAACCGACGGAGACGTCACCTGCGTGGGTTCGGATATAACGGATATACGAACCGAAAAGACAGCGGAGGAAGCACTGGCACAGCCAAGTGGATCTATTTGATGGAGAAATGTTAAGTTAATTAATCCGATAATTATATTATAATTAATATATGATTGATTCGTGTTTACGTTATTTGGGAAAGAGATTAGAAGACAGCTAGATTTGGGTGTGAACGGATCGGAGTGGTCATTCAAAATTAATATTGGGATCGGAACTACGATCAAGCATAATGATTGCTTGCACCATAAGCGTAACATGTGTATTATTTAGCTTCTTATAGTCAAAGTACCGACTTTTTCATCTATTTCATCGGTAGTAGACTACCAATGGGATAGATGAAACTATCGGTATAAATGAAACTATCGACAGTGGGCTACCGATACATTCAATCGATAGACAAGTACCGATATTTTCATCTATCCTATAGATGAAAGAATCGGTATTTACCTATCATCGATATTACACATGTCACATGTCCATGTGCACAAATCTTCATTCGTGTTTGAAACAAATCCATGTGAATATTAAATAGCTTTTCTGGCATGTTAGTACATGCCTGGATATTATAAAAAAAGCTACTTATATTTTCAAATCTTTCATAAAATTAGCTGAAAGATTAGCTAATTAACCAAAATTAATCACATCCTTTGATTAGCTCAAGTGATTAATACCCTGTGTTGGTAATGGGCCTGTGGTCCAATACCCAAGCCAGCCCCCAAGGTTTTGTGAACGTAGAACATTTGCACCCCCAAGCACATTCCGATGATCAGCTCATAAAATTGTAATACATTACTAACATAGTATTACACAAGCAAATAATTATGATTTACCATACAAATAAGCACCCCCATGAGCCAAGGGTTATTCATTCTTATGCAGCACAACATATTTTTTCTAAGAAACAAGCTAGTTCAAAAGCGAACTGCCTTCCTTGACTAGCACAAAGATGCCGCCCCCATCGCTTCTTGAGATCCTCAGTTCCTCGTCGAGATAGGTAGTCAATAGCCAAGACTCAGCATTGCTGGTACTGATTGGGAATTTTATCGGAGGTCGGTCAGAGATGGTCCTCGCGACCGATGAAGCTGCGTCTTGAATGGATGTGATGACACCTTGGAAGGGAGAGAGGTCAATGTTCTGGCCCAAAAACTCTACCTTGTCAGGTATCACAAGCGAATCTGTGAGCTGGGGAGTGCCTATGATGCCTTCCACAAACTTGATCTGGAACCATTCCAAACATATACCAAGAGTTAGAAAACATTGGATTTAGACATATAGGTGGATGATCACATAATAAAATCACCTGGAGTTTTGAACTTATTCCAAGTAACTAAGGATAGGATCTAAAATGTAACATCAAATCTTTTCACTGGGAAAAAGGATGTGAAAACAGGCCAACGAGAGAAATCACATGGACAAATTCTTGAACAGAAATTATAACTCTGACAAAGATTCAACACTCTTAGAAGAGAAAGGATCCTGCAAGAAGGATAATAGTTAGCTTGGAACAACGATGCAGCATGCAAACATTGGTTGCTGCTGCACTAGCTTTTTTCTATTTCAGTTAACCCTAGACTTAAGGGGACCGTCGGTGCAATGCACAGGTCCGATCCCCATTATGGTTGTCCCATCACCTCTTCAAGCTTAACCAATCTCAACCTTGAAGATTATAAGACATATCTAGAAAAATTCAGATTAGGAGCCCTCTAGCAAAGACCTATTCAGTAAACTTTCCCTACAAATGCCATATGCATAGAAGCACAATTTGCTCTTTTGCAACTATGTCCTCCAACAACATAGGCCCTATCCAAAACTCCAAAACAAAGAGATTCTAGAAATGTTAACAATTTTTTTTAGACAAATTGTTAGTCTAATATCAACCAACAGTTGTGCTGAGATTTATAGTCAGAAAAGCCTTTTGTATGAGAGGGTTTGCCCCAAAATATTGTGTACCAATTGGATTATCAATGCTTGAAGCTCATACAACTGCAAACAACCATCTAAGCTTCCCCAAACTAAAGATAGATCTGGATGAAGGAAGATATTTTACAAATGAACAACACCTACAAATAAGCCATCATTTAGTGACAAAATGAAGATGATATATCTTCAAAAAGGTATGGGAAATCCAAGAAATGATATAAAAAATGATAAGTAGCTGTAGTTAAAGTATACAACACCTGCTTTAAATAAGTATGTACTGCACATTGGAACAATTTCAACTAGCACCCCTCACATTAGCTGATACAATTGCATTTCTTACAAGCATTGCATGAATCTATTTGAATTGAACCAAGGGCACAAGCGGATCAGTGATCTGCTCTAGACTACTCCAATCCATCTAAGTTCCAGAAAAGTATTTGCTATTAGGAAATCTTAAGGCATAGATAGCTTAGAGATTTGTAAAGTAAGCAAGCAAAACGTGATATGTAGTGCTTATTGCATGGTAACGATAAATCTATTGCATTCAGCATTTGAGAGGGTAATAGGTTGCAATTTAACTCTGAAGCTAGACCTAGAGCTATAAACTTTTTGATTTAGGAACTCAATATATCGTAGGTTTTTAATCAATCATGGGCCCCATTTGTTACGAGGATAAAAGTTATTCTTGTATAAAAGTTATTATGAGTTAAGTAGTAATAATTACTTGAATAAGAAAAAATCTAGAGGAGTAGTAGGTGGAATGGAGATAACTTTTTATAGGTGTTTTGGAGATGACTTTTTATAGGTGTTTGAGGATAAAGTATGGAATAAGGGGAATATTCCTTCTGAACCCGGATAAAAGTTATCCGGGTTAACTATCCCCGTACCAAACGGGGCTTGAACGTCCCACATGTTCCACAAAATCTAGGCATAAAGTTTGGCCTCTAATTCGAATCCCCACTCCGCCGATAGTTATTGGAACCAGAATCAAGGCACTTGCAAGGACATAGCAGACTTGAAACGACAGATGAATCTAAAAAAAACAAAAGGTGATAAAAACTAAAGAGCAGTTCAGAAATCATAGAACTGACTTCAGTGCAAATAGAAACAAGAAAAGAGGGCATGTACCTGGACGCGCTTGGGGCTGCGGACCTCAAACTTGGCGTTGGTGGAAACAGAGGTGGTGGCAAGAGGCCCCGCGAAGCTCACCGAGTTCTGCACCGTGAAACCCTCCGAATCGATCGTCTGAGATATCTCCTCCACCTTCACCAGCTCCGGCAGCCTCCCGGAACCCAGCAGCGGGAACAGCTGCGTTAACGACGTGTACCTGAAGCAATCACTCACTATCAGCTATACAAACCGACCAATTGAAATTAGAGAATAAGAAGGAGAAGAAGGAGAGGCGTAGTAGGGTACGCCAGGATCCATTTGCCGTTGAGAAGGGGGAGGGCTTCGGTCGGGGCAGGGGTGGGGTTCTTGGCCTCCAGCTGGCTGATGAGCTCCGCGATCTCCGCCCTCGTCTCGCTCGACGCCTTCAGACCCCTATCCGTCCCGTAAAGGAGATCCATCAGCTTCGCCTTAAACTCCCCAACCTCGCTAACCTCCTCCTCCGCCACGGTCACCGCCACTCCACCCTCAGCCACCGCCGCCGCCTCCTCTCCAACACCCTTCCCCCACTCGTCGTCCGCCACCGCCCGCCTCACCACCGAAGCCGACGCCGTCCGCACCGTCGTTCTCAGAACGTTCGGGGCGCCGGCGTTGCGAGGCAGGAGGAAGGTAGAGTGGCGGCGCTGCGAGGGCATCTCAGCGACCGCCGGGAGAGTCTTCAAAGCGAAGGCATTCAGCCACGACGCCGCTCCGGCCATCTCTACTGAGCTAATTCCTCTCCTTCTTCTTCTTACTATATGCTAAAAACAAAGCCAACAAACCGAGAGTATCGAGTTCTGGAGCGCTCTCTCTCGCTCTGTAGGCCTTCTTTATGCTGATCATTCGTTGAACCCGTACCAATTTTTTCTTGTGGACTAGGATTTAACTGGTGTGAACGCATAATGAAAAAGGACAAAAAAAATTGAATCACACAGGTACGGATTTGGGATTGCGGGGGGGGGGGCCAGTCATAAAATATCAACCGTTTGATTGCACATCGATGACTGAGATCAAAAGATATAAAGTAGGTGAGAGAAAAGAGTGAGGAGAGGAGAAAGAATTATTTGATATCAGCCGCCCATGTATGATCTCACGGCTGAGATTTTCCAGGGCGGGGCTGTGATACTTTTTACGATTGCAGCCCCAGATTCCACAGATTTGGATAGAAATTATTGTCAATTTAATTTTGTTTGAATGGCGTCCTTTATTTTTCAGTCATTTATTTCTTTACTCCTATAGAGGTCAAATTCACGGTTTTTTTCCTGTAATCTTTGGATTTATACCAGAGCACTGATATTTAGCCGACAACCAGACGTGGCAACATAGAATCGCGCCACACATCGAGAATGTCAATATTATGGGCTTTGATTGGGGTAATGCCATGTGCATGTAACCAATAGGTGGCATTCTGGGGCCTCCCTCCTACTCTCTCTACCCATTCTCTCTCTCTACCTCACTCTCTCTGTCTCTCTACCATGTACGTGTGCATGGCCAGCTTGCAGGTACACAAATCTTTCTTGCAATATTATTAGTGACGTAGGTTAGACATACATACATAGATATATTTACTTATATATATATATATATATATATATATATATATATATATATATATATATATATATATATGTACATACATACATAACTGTATATCTATTATACAAGATTAGGTATGACATCTATTATATAAAATTATATGCATTTTATTATACGACTGAGGATGTCTGATTCAAGTTATGTCTTTATGTATCAGGCGATTGAGATGAAGCCACGTTGGGGGTGGTGGTTACCCATGTCATGTAGCATGGGGGTACCTAACAGATGACGATGAGGGATTGTATGGTTATCTGGTGCATCCTATCAGACGAATAGGGATGCCCGATCCAAGTTAAATCTGAATATATCAGACGCTTCAGATATGGATAGGGCGAGAATGGCGTCGTGGTCTTCGAGACGATCCAAGATTTATATGAAAGGGAGACGACCTTAATAGAAAAAAATTACTATAGAAGAAAATATATAATTAATTAATTAAAAAATTCAAAATAAGTATCTTATTACATTATCATAGCTATAAAAGTAAACAATTACAATTGCTTCATCCGAGTTTTCATACTTTGATAGTATTGCATAATATCAAAATTAGGAATATCGTTAAAAATTTCTTTCTTTAAGCAATCAGTAAATTATAGGGGGGGTCAAATCTAATTTGGGAGGGGGGGCAATTAAGTATTCTATATATATTATGTAGTTTTTTTTGTTACCAATGGGGGCGCCTGCCCCCCCCCCCCCCCACCTCAATATGTGGATCCGCCCCTGGCTCTGGCGAGGGGAGGGGAGGAGACGACGACGGCGTCGGGATGAAAGCTATAAAAGGTAAGGCTTCTTACTGCTATGCTTTGTCATTTGCTAATCGCTTGCTTCATTTCTAACTAATTACTCCTAGGCTCGCGCTCCTGGACTAGATCGGACTAGCGGAAGAGAGGCTGGATCGTCCACTCGAAGAGGGGTTGAAGAGGGAGAGGCGCATTGCCCAGAGCTTGGGCTGTGGGACCTCCGGCAAACGTGATCACTGGCCAAGACTTGGTTGGGGGGCGTGTCGCGCCCCGACCCGCGAAGGCCCAACCGGGCCGGGCGACACGAACCAAAACCTAACTAATGCGGAATAATTTTGGCGAGGGATTCCCTCTAACCTACTAGTGTCGCGCCCCGACCCGCGATCGCCCAACCGGGCCGGGCGACGCGAACCGTAACCTAACTAAATGCGGAAATAATGGCGAGGGGTTCCCTCTAACTTACTGGTTTCATTAAACAGTTCATAAGCACCCCTGAATAATACAATAAATTCAAACCTCAAAAGATATAATATAATATTCAAAAACCTCAAAGGGGCTACAACAGTTTATACATCATACTCCCGTAGTAGACTAACTATAACAAAAGTGTAGAAAGTGATTACCGATCATCAGACCCCGCCAGACGCCGCCGCGCCACCAAACACCTGCCCGGTAGGGGCTATTGAAGAAGAGCTGGCACCTGCACCTGCAAAACGCAGCCCGGGTAGGAGTGAGCATAAAGCTCAGTAGGGTTCTATACTACGTCACACAAAAAGAAGGGGGAACGCAACAGTGTCGCCCTCAAGTAAGACCTGGGTGTACACAGGGGCTACATAACCCCACCACGTGTCCCTGAGGCCCACGATCATGGTCTTCCAGCCGAGCTGGTCACATGTCTGGTCACGTTCAGTAGCAGGAAACAACACTGCTGGCCCACAAGTAGGTACCGGCACTGCAGGCGGGAAATAGCACCGCTAAGTAGTCAACCTCTCTACTCAAGGGTCAACACAGTGGAACACGGGCTACACCTCAGCATCCGACTCAAGGCCGACACGACCTCTATAATCACCAAGCAACATGTGTACCAGTCATCTAAGCATATCATCATATTCAACTGGACACCACAATTCAAACCGGGTCCTAACTACCCAACCCCGGTCCTAGGGCTAAATCCGAGCTTCCAGCCTCGGGATGGCGATCCACAAATCACCCATGCCCTAACCATGCAACTAATGCACAACAGAGAATGTATGCTATGAACATACACAAGCAATAGGAAATAGGCATGCAACAGTATGTCAAGGCAGCATACAAGTCCAACAGGATCGCTGCAGCGGTACTACCAACCGCTGCCAGCCAATCCGCAGCGGATCCCGGCATTACGACGGTACCACGACTGTCAACCGCGGACTCCTGCAACGGGAAGCAACCCCGAAACCTGAAGACAATAAAATATAATATTATAATCCGAACATATAATATTATATTAAAACACCAAAACATTCTCTACATAGCAGCTAGTTGACCCGTCGATCCGATGTCCAAACGACGTCGGATTCACGATCCAACTTAGACTCATGTAGATCTACATGCTGGGATCAACATATCCAAAATCGGGAAACATCCAACGGTTCGATTACCGGGAAAACACTAATCAAAACCACTAAAAATAGTCCACAAAACCTCATCAAACAGCCTTGGGATCGATCCGGAACATTTGGATCGATCCAGAGAGTATTGGATCGATCCGAAACATTTTGAATCGATCCAGACAGCTTCTGCTTCATACCAGCTTCAGATCAGTCTCGTCGTAGGCCACGAGACAATTCACCAAAATTCATAGAAAAATCGAAAAAATACGAAATAAGCTGGAATGGAAAGATAACTCAGTGATCTACAACTCTTATTCTCAACACAACCCAAGATAATACACGTACCAATCGAAAAACGCGTCGCAAACCGGCTGTTCTTCAAGAACAGCAAAAACCGGAAAATCCGAGATAAAACATGCATAAATCCTACTGAAATCTTAACCAAAGTTTATGAAACTTAAACCAGAGATTATACTAAGCAACATGCATCCAACAACATAATTACAGCAGGATCTAACGGCTATACTAAGAGAACACCCCTAAACCACTCTCGTAGGTAGAACACCTACCGGAAACGCACTCCTCGGCTGATTCCCCGCTAAACAGTCACCAACCTAGCTCCAAACCATGCCAGAGATCTTCCTCACGCCGCCACAGATTCAATCATCCTTCAAGCTCCCAAAACGGTGGCCGGAGGAGGGAGAAAAGAGGAGAAGAAGGGGCTGCCAGAACAGGGGAAACAGAGCCCGCGGGAAGAAGAAGAAGGAAGAAGGAGGGGAAAGAGAAGAGGAAGAAAAGTGAGGGGGAAGGCCGGGGAAGGAGGGGGAAGGTGAAGGAAAAGGTGAAGGAGAGGTCCTCTCCTCTGACAACGGAGAGCGACGGCCATGACGGCCGTCCTCGCAAGCTCAACTGCTCTGCTACAAGCTCAACTGCCCTGCAACAGTACCCGGATCGATCCAAGCCCAAAATGGATCGATCCAAGACAGGCTGGATCGATCCAAAACACTTGGATCGATCTGAACGGGTCAAAAACCCACTGACTCGCTCACGAGTCCAATCGATCGCTCAAGGGCCGTAAGCTGCCCAAAAGCAAGCTTCAGCGCGCCCGAGTTGGGATCTTCTGATCCCGGGTCCACCTAACCATTCTAATCAAGCACTAACACAAACAAGGTCAGTGTGCGCACACGCGGGTGTGAAACAAACCAATTAGGCGCAATTTACCAAATTGCCCTTGCGGTCCACAACGAGCCACGGGCCCGACCCCGGCGGTCGACCCAGGGACAGGTCCTCACAACTGGTCTCCCTAAACAATTCATAAGTACTCTTATTTAACAAAGATTAACAACCTCAAAGAAATAATATAATATTCAAATCCTCACGAGGGTTTACATTTGTACAAGATACTCCCGTAGGAAACTAACTAACAAAAAGGTAGATAGATGATCACCGCTCCTCAAGTGCTGCCAGACGCCGCCGCGCGACCAAACACCTGCTCGGTAGGGGCTACTGAAGAAGAGCTAACGCCTGCACCTGCAAAACGCAGCCCGGGTAGGAGTGAGCATAAAGTTCAGTAGGGTTCTACACTATGACACATAGAAAGGGAGGGAACACAACAATGTCGCCCCCAAGCTAGGCCTAGGTGTGCTACGAGGGATTCGGGGGGCCTGACTTTGGCTTTGCTAAGTCATGCCCTGCCATTATCAATTGCCCAACGAGGCTGTGACACGTGGATTCCACCATCCACCACTTCCTCTCTTCTTTTCTCTTCTCTCATTGATTATAATCAAGTATATAATCAACTCTATATATTTGTTGATTATATATAGAGTTGTATATAATCAAGTATATTCAACAAATATATTTATTTAATTGATTATATACATGTATACATATTATGTATATATATTTATATAAAATAAATATACATATTCATAACATACATATAATATATAATAATGATATAGATTATGTATATATATATATCATATGTATGTTATGAATATATAATTAATAAATTTATTATGTATGTTTTTTATGTATATATGTTTTATACATATGGTATGTATGTTATTATATGTATTTATTATATATATAATATATAATATATATAGTGTATAATAAACATATATTCATAAAGCACACACATATATATTCATTATATATATTTGTATATATATATGTGTATATGTTATGGATATGTATTTAGCAATGTATGTATATTATAGAAGGGCTTCACGTTGGTACGATATGGTATGGTGGATACGTTACGCTCAAACGATATATATATATATGATATGTATATTATGAGTATATATTTAATAAAAATTTTATGTGTTCTATGTATATTTTTTTACTCTCTTTCTTTTATATATATATATATATATATATATATATAAAAGAAAGAGAGTAATGTGTAGTATCGAGTTTCTAGAGACAAGGACTGCAAAGGATCTCCTATTACGTTAACATTTATTACTGAACCACATACACGAATTTTGAATGAAGTTAAAGATATTTTGCTTAAAGAAAATCAAATCAGTTTTCTAAAAGAAGAAATCTCTTACCTTCAAATTGATCAGCAATTACAGAAATCTGCTACAAAAGATCTCATAGAACGAATAGAGCAACAGTTCCAACAAACTGTCTGTGGAACAGTCCCCAATGCTTTTTGGGACAGAAAGAAACATATTGTGGAAATCCCCTATGAGGAATCCTTTGATGAACGTGATATTCCAACTAGGGCCCGACCCTGTCAAATGAATCAAGAATACCTTGAGTTATGCAAAAAAGAAATTGCTTCGCTCTTAGAGAAGAATTTAATTAAAAAATCCTACTCCCCATGGAGTTGTACAGCATTCTATGTGAATAATAATGCTGAAAAAGAACGTGGTGTTCCTCGACTGGTCATTAATTATAAGCCCCTTAATAAGGTGCTTAAATGGATACGATATCCTATCCCTAATAAAAGGGATTTGCTCAATAGAATTTATCGAGCAAAACTATTTTCAAAATTTGATCTCAAGTCAGGATATTGGCAAATTCAAATTCATGAAAAAGATCGCTATAAAACAGCGTTCACTGTCCCATTTGGCCATTACGAATGGAATGTAATGCCTTTTGGTTTAAAGAATGCTCCTTCAGAATTTCAAAATATTATGAATGATATTTTTATTCCTTATACGAATTTTATTCTATCCTATATTGATGATGTACTTATCTTTTCTGATAACATTGATCAGCATGTGAAACATCTGGAAATATTTAGACATTTAGCTATTCGCAATGGATTAGTAATATCTGCCCCAAAAATGAAACTCTTTCAAACTGAAATCCGATTTTTGGGCCATAATATTGGCAAAGGAACAATTGTCCCTATTGATCGAAGTATAGAATTTGCCTCTAAATTTCCTGATGTTATTACTGATACTAATCAACTACAGCGTTTCCTAGGAGCGTTGAATTATGTTTCAGATTATTATAAAGATTGGGCTCAAGATACTGCCATTCTTTATAATCGTTTGAAAAAGAATCCTACTCCTTGGACTGATGAACATACTAATGCTGTTAGACTAATTAAGACTAAGGTTATCAATCTACCTTGCACACATCTGCTTAAGCCAGAGTGTCAAAAGATTGTAGAAACGGACGCCAGTAATATTGGCTATGGAGGGATTCTTAAACAAAAATGTCTGCCTTCTGATAAGGAAGAATTAGTTCGTTATACCTCTGGTAAATGGAACTCTACTCAACTTAATTATTCCACAATCAAGAAAGAAATGCTTTCTATTATTAAATGCCTTTATAAATTTCAGGAGGACATCTTGAATCAACCCTTCATTCTTCGTATTGATTGTAGCTCTGCAAAGAGTGTTATTGAAAAAGATATTAAAAATCTGACATCTAAACAAATCTTTGCTCGATGGCAAGCTGAATTAGCTGTGTTTGATTTCACTATTGAATTTATTCCTGGTAAACATAATGTTTTACCTGATTTTCTTACACGCGAATTTATTCAGGGTGCTCATGCGCCGGACTGAGCCCCCTCTTTGGGGGCGGTGGAGTCGTGGTGGTATGGATAATCGTGGTGGCCGCCGTGGTGGTCGTGGATTTCGCCTTGCAGGAATTGATGGGCAAGGCTATGGTATTGCTGGTCAGGGTAATACCCTGGAATCTGGTCAGACTTCTGATCCTTCTAAAACCAATGAATCAGACTTCGGGAATAGCTGGAGAACAATTAGGCGAAGTAATACTTCTAAAGCTAAGGAAATTAATCCTCAGAATCGGCCTCATGAATCCTTTGCTGATGTTACTACCAAAGAAATTGATCTTGGTATGATAACCAAAGCAGCCTACGAAATAATTCTTTACATAGAACCCGAAGATATGTGCTACTCTGACAATCCAGAGAAATTGCGCCAAAAATATTTGGACAATTCCTATTATCCTACATCTGTTTATCATCCGAGAAAATGGATGGAAGCCTTATTATCTCAGAGAGAAGTTTATTTTGAACATTTCTTCAAAAATTCTGATGAGAGAAAGCCACCTACTTATAGTAAGTGTACTATCAAGAATATCTTGACCCCAAAAGAATGGGGATTCAGCACTCAGAAACCCATTGCCTTCAAAATTAACCAAGAAAGTTATACTTTCAATTATTGGGATTATAAGCATGCTTTTTACACCTCCCTATTATGCGAAAATGAAAATTTGAAGCATACGTGGTTTATTAAGATTTGCCCTGAAGTCCTGCATAAGGAATTTCCGGCTTGGATTTATGATTGGTGGCGCAAATATGGCGCTGAATTAGAAATTCTACCAGCACCAATTCTTGCACTCTATGATAAATGGGTATCTACCCATCCTATTCTTGCTCTAATTAAAGAAGAAGATGTGATCGAGGGTATGTTCCCCCTTTTCTTCTTTGCTGAGACAGAGATTCCTTGGATTTGGAAGTGGTTCGCTTCGGTGGATATCGACGAACTTTGCAGTCCTTGTCTTATTCGACAATATCAAATCAAATGGTGGAAAAGTCTAGACACTAATACTAAGGTCTCTGAAATTCAAGAGATTATCAAAGTTAATGAGAAATTATTATCAGAAAAGAGAAAAGGTCTTGAAGCTCCAAAAGAGAGATCAATGATCCGGCTTCAAAAATTGTTCGAACGACAATTTCCTCAGGCCACTGAGAATGAAATCATGAAGAAATGTTATGAACATTTAAAACATCAGTTCACTAGCCATTTCTCTGGCTCTGATAGAATTTCTATTAGCTCTGACGAGGCGATGCAAGAGGCTCAAGACCCTTACGGTGATCAAGATGATCTGTGGACCCAAATCATTTCCCAAGATCTGCCCGGGAAAAAGAAGGATGGTCCTACCACTAGTGGAGCTTCCACTAGCCAAGGATAAGGAAGGAGAACTTCCACTAGCTATGGATAAGCGTCAGCGGCTTATGATGTGATTCTAAAGGTAATTGATCTGCCACTCACTCGACTGCAAACCAACTCAGCACACGAAGTGGCGGGCCCTACCTTTTGAGCATTATTGCTCCACTAAGCCGACAGGATTGAAAGAGAAATATTCTCTCAATAATGTAGCTTTACTTAGCCTTGAAGGCTTGTACCTCTATATAAGAGGAAGAACTCTTCTGAGTTCAGTACGCTGGTTTTCACCCACTCTCCTCTTGTAACCCTCTCCCCCTTGTAACTACAACCAGTGGAATCTAGTTGAAGTTCTTAGTAAGTTCTTCGTCTCTCTCTTTGCTTTTTAATTTTGTAGAGATATAGTTTAGAAAGATTATCCAAAGACTGGAACTTTCATAGTTCAGTTCTACCTTCTGATCTAGTTCATACCAGATCAGTAGCATCGAGCGCTAGCTCTCTGGATAATTAATCTAATCAATATCTTTGTGTTTTATTGGTATCAGAGCCATGTGTGAGTAGTATCGAGTAATGTGTAGATTTTATTAGAGCAAGATGTGATTTATTAGTAGTATTGGTGTTTATGTTCTTGTTTACTATGATTTCGTTATGAGTTTTATACTGCTTTTGTGGATCGACATCTAAGCCGCGTTTGGCACCGTTTGCTAAAGGTAGCGTCAGGGTAAGTCCTGTGATTCGTTGGCAGTCGAGCAAAAGCCTATATTGATTTTTAACGAAACCTTAGTAAGCAAGAAACCTGCACCAATACTTCTTCTGGTTCGTCTTACTTTAATCAAGTCTACCCATCTCGAGTAATCATGGCTTCAACTGCTCTTCGGAAAATTAATTTACGAAAAGATAAAAAATTAAAAAATGCTCAATTAGCTGAATTTCCTTCAGAATTGGAAGCTCTAAATAATTGGGCTATCCCTGATGTTCCAAATAAGGAAATCTATAAAATTGGCTTTTTAGATTTAAAGTCTATGATAGCAATTAAAACTGTTGAAAAAACAGTAACTGTAGATCAGGATGATCAAACTCTTAAACTTCTTGCAGAAGAAGATTTAGAACCTTATACGGAAAAATATAATTACGTTCACATAGGTTTAATTCAGGTGGCTTTTAAACCACTAACCTTGCAAGGATTAAATGCCTCTCTTCTCTCTTGCCTAAGAGATGCCCGTTGTCTTAATTGGCCTCAATCCCTAATGGGAATAATGGAAACCAGTCTTAGTCATGGACCCGTATACTTTAATGTTTATCCAAATTTGAGTTTATCCCTAACTGATCCTAATATTCTGGAAGCTGTAAGTCTTAATATTAAGACTCACGGATATGAATTTTTACCTCAATCCGAGACCATAGCTATTGTTTATAGAATTCATTATAAGGTCCTAAGTACCTTAGCCCCTAAAGCAAAACAATATACCCTTCCAGGAAAAACAGTTTTAGTAGAAACTAATCTACTGTCTTCTCATATTGCCACAAATAGACAAATAAAATGGACTGAAGTTAATTTTCCTGAGAATTGGTTACTAACAAATGCTGTCCCACATAGACCTATTATTAATCAACAAGTTGATCAAATATCTCAAACTGATGATGGTGAAGTAACTATAACTTTTGATCCTAATAGGACTATAAAATATACTGATATTACAACTTCTTCCAGAAAATCGGTCTCCCGTGAAGGAACTCCTATTCAGGCTATTAGAATAACTGAGACCCAAATCCCCCATGGGATTTACGAGAAGGAATCTAAATCAGATTCCGAAATAAGTTTTCAGTTGTAAATGGATTTTAGACCTAATAGTCCCCTTAGGAGATACCTCAATGAGGAATTTCAAAAGTTGTATAATAAGCAATTTCGTGATTGGTTTTTTGCAACCTTTAATGAGGAACAAAGAAATTCTTATAAAGAGTTATATTATCGTGAATTAGAAGCAAATAATCAGATCCAGTTCTTTGCTCCTTGGTTTTATAATCACTATGCTGATGAGAAAGCTGATGAAATAAATGCCATCATTAACCAAATTGCCGAAGAACATAACTCAGGAGAAATTGCTGAAGAACATGACCCTCCTGCGAGAATAAATGTTATTGAAGAACATTTAAAGAGTTGGAAAACAGTTGAAGGAATACAAAAGAGATCTTTGTATCCTCCCACTGAACCACTAAAATTAGAAGGTATTTCTACCTCTAATCTTGAAGCTACTGCGTTTATTAAACCTGTAGAAACTATAAATGAAACAATTAAAGAGTTAAATAAAATCTTTAAACAAAATAATTACACAAATGTTTATTCCCAAGTTCTTGGTCAACAACTAACTCGTGTTGAACAAACTATTGATAAACTTGTCACTAAACTTAGTGAACTAATCCCGACTCTGCATTTGACTAAAGATAAAACAGTCAAACTGCATACAAAACCTTCTGTAAAACCTAATGTTGACATTTCGAATTTTAAATTAGGAAAAGAATTAACTGAAGAAGTAATAGATTCCCTTAGTAAACAATTAACTCAAGCTAAATTACAAGTTCTTAATACTGTGACTGATAATCAGAGTGAGGACACTGATCCTGAGATAATATCTCTAGAAACTGAACAACAGTTTCAAACTGTTAATAAAATTGAACACCGACCTCGTAATATAGAAAAATTCTATTATAAACGACCTTCTCCTGTTGACCTCTTATTTGAAGAAAATGATACTTTCTTACAACAGGATTATTCGGGCCGTAATATCTATGAATGGAATATTGATGGTATGAGTGATCATCAAATTCTGAATATGGCACATCGTATGATGATGTATGCTACTATCTGCCGTAATAATAATAATACTGATCAGCAAGTTGCGGCCTTCCTTACTTGCGGATTTACTGGAAGCTTAAAAGGCTGGTGGGATAATTATCTCCAATTAGAACAGCGCACTGAAATCCTTAGTGCCGTTAAACTTGAGAATAGCCAGCAACAGCCTGATGCTGTTTACACTCTTGTCTTAACCATTCTGGACCATTTTACTGGTAATATTACTGGTCAAGGAGAACGGATACGCACTTTATTACAAAATCTGCGTTGTCCGACTCTTACTCATTTCCGCTGGTATAAAGATGTGTTTCTTACTAGAGTTATGCAACTCACTGATGCTAATAGCAGTCATTGGAAGTCTAAATTTATAGACGGATTACCTAATCTTTTTGCTGAACGTGTTCGAAATTATATGCGTGAACAAAATGGTGGTGTTATACCCTTTGATGCCTGCACTTATGGTGCTTTAGTTAATGCTTGTATTCATGAAGGTTTGAGTCTTTGTAATGATATTAAACTCAAACATCAATTAAAAGCTCATAAGCTTACCGAAAGAAAACAACTAGGCGAATTTTGTGAACAATTTGCATTTGATGAACCTCGGAAAATTAAGCCGCCTAGAGAAATAGCTGCGGAAAATAGAAAACCCTTTGTTAAAAAGAAATTTAAGAAAAATACACCACCACCTAAGAATAAGACCCAAAAGCATCCAAAAATTGACAAAAGCAAAGCTAAATGTTTTAAATGCGGTAAAATTGGACATTATGCGAATCGCTGCTATACTAAGAAAAAGATTAATCAAATTGAAGATGAAGGATTAAAGAAATCACTTTATAAAGTTATGCTTAATGATACAGATTCTGAATCCTATGAAGAAACATCTAGTAATACTTCCGAGGATGAGTCTTCAGCTGATGAATCTGTAAAAGATTCTAGGTGTACTCAATGTCAGGATCATACCAAGAAAGATTATTGGAAACAAATGACCGAAATGAATAATCTTTCTATTAATATGATATCTATCACCAAAGAGTTCATCGCTCAATTATTAACTGAAGGAGATATACCTCCTAATTTAAAAACCCAGTTAATTGATCTTTGCTTGAAAAATCAACAAAAAAATGAAACTCCGCGAATAGACAACACCTATAGACTCTCTGAAGTCTTAAAAAGACGACAGGAAAAAACTATTAAATCTTTATCCTTAGCAGAACTTAATAGGGAAGTGAATGACTTAAAAGAAGAAATTAAACTGCTTAAAGAACAAAATGAGTATATCTTCTCCTTCATTGAAGCTAAAGACTTAGATAAATCTTCATTGAAAATACCTAAAGAAATAGGACAAAGTTCTAGTCCTCCGAATGAGTTTCTTGTTCAAATACTACAACAAGTTACTACACAAAAATGGTATGTTGAAATTTCGTTAGCTATTTCTGAACATGAGGTTATTCCTCATCTTATTGCCTTAATTGATAGTGGTGCAGACTTAAACTGTATCCGTGAAGGAATTATCCCTTCTAAATTCTTTGAGAAAACCTCGCAAGCCCTTAGTGGGGCTAATGGCAATAAGCTGGAAGTTAATTTTAAACTTCCTAAAGCTTATGTTTGTCTTCAGGATATTTGTATCCCGACCTCTTTTGTATTAATAAAAGATCTATCTCAACACTTAATACTAGGAACACCATTTTTGCATAAAATTATGCCATTAGAAAGAGTTGATTCTTCAGGAATAAATGCTAAATATCTTGAAGCTACTGCGTTTATTAAACCTGTAGAAACTATAAATGAAACAATTAAAGAGTTAAATAAAATCTTTAAACAAAATAATTACACAAATGTTTATTCCCAAGTTCTTGGTCAACAACTAACTCGTGTTGAACAAACTATTGATAAACTTGTCACTAAACTTAGTGAACTAATCCCGACTCTGCATTTGACTAAAGATAAAACAGTCAAACTGCATACAAAACCTTCTGTAAAACCTAATGTTAACATTTCGAATTTTAAATTAGGAAAAGAATTAACTGAAGAAGTAATAGATTCCCTTAGTAAACAATTAACTCAAGCTAAATTACAAGTTCTTAATACTGTGACTGATAATCAGAGTGAGGACACTGATCCTGAGATAATATCTCTAGAAACTGAACAACAGTTTCAAACTGTTAATAAAATTGAACACCGACCTCGTAATATAGAAAAATTCTATTATAAACGACCTTCTCCTGTTGACCTCTTATTTGAAGAAAATGATACTTTCTTACAACAGGATTATTCGGGCCGTAATATCTATGAATGGAATATTGATGGTATGAGTGATCATCAAATTCTGAATATGGCACATCGTATGATGATGTATGCTACTATCTGCCGTAATAATAATAATACTGATCAGCAAGTTGCGGCCTTCCTTACTTGCGGATTTACTGGAAGCTTAAAAGGCTGGTGGGATAATTATCTCCAATTAGAACAGCGCACTGAAATCCTTAGTGCCGTTAAACTTGAGAATAGCCAGCAACAGCCTGATGCTGTTTACACTCTTGTCTTAACCATTCTGGACCATTTTACTGGTAATATTACTGGTCAAGGAGAACGGATACGCACTTTATTACAAAATCTGCGTTGTCCGACTCTTACTCATTTCCGCTGGTATAAAGATGTGTTTCTTACTAGAGTTATGCAACTCACTGATGCTAATAGCAGTCATTGGAAGTCTAAATTTATAGACGGATTACCTAATCTTTTTGCTGAACGTGTTCGAAATTATATGCGTGAACAAAATGGTGGTGTTATACCCTTTGATGCCTGCACTTATGGTGCTTTAGTTAATGCTTGTATTCATGAAGGTTTGAGTCTTTGTAATGATATTAAACTCAAACATCAATTAAAAGCTCATAAGCTTACCGAAAGAAAACAACTAGGCGAATTTTGTGAACAATTTGCATTTGATGAACCTCGGAAAATTAAGCCGCCTAGAGAAATAGCTGCGGAAAATAGAAAACCCTTTGTTAAAAAGAAATTTAAGAAAAATACACCACCACCTAAGAATAAGACCCAAAAGCATCCAAAAATTGACAAAAGCAAAGCTAAATGTTTTAAATGCGGTAAAATTGGACATTATGCGAATCGCTGCTATACTAAGAAAAAGATTAATCAAATTGAAGATGAAGGATTAAAGAAATCACTTTATAAAGTTATGCTTAATGATACAGATTCTGAATCCTATGAAGAAACATCTAGTAATACTTCCGAGGATGAGTCTTCAGCTGATGAATCTGTAAAAGATTCTAGGTGTACTCAATGTCAGGATCATACCAAGAAAGATTATTGGAAACAAATGACCGAAATGAATAATCTTTCTATTAATATGATATCTATCACCAAAGAGTTCATCGCTCAATTATTAACTGAAGGAGATATACCTCCTAATTTAAAAACCCAGTTAATTGATCTTTGCTTGAAAAATCAACAAAAAAATGAAACTCCGCGAATAGACAACACCTATAGACTCTCTGAAGTCTTAAAAAGACGACAGGAAAAAACTATTAAATCTTTATCCTTAGCAGAACTTAATAGGGAAGTGAATGACTTAAAAGAAGAAATTAAACTGCTTAAAGAACAAAATGAGTATATCTTCTCCTTCATTGAAGCTAAAGACTTAGATAAATCTTCATTGAAAATACCTAAAGAAATAGGACAAAGTTCTAGTCCTCCGAATGAGTTTCTTGTTCAAATACTACAACAAGTTACTACACAAAAATGGTATGTTGAAATTTCGTTAGCTATTTCTGAACATGAGGTTATTCCTCATCTTATTGCCTTAATTGATAGTGGTGCAGACTTAAACTGTATCCGTGAAGGAATTATCCCTTCTAAATTCTTTGAGAAAACCTCGCAAGCCCTTAGTGGGGCTAATGGCAATAAGCTGGAAGTTAATTTTAAACTTCCTAAAGCTTATGTTTGTCTTCAGGATATTTGTATCCCGACCTCTTTTGTATTAATAAAAGATCTATCTCAACACTTAATACTAGGAACACCATTTTTGCATAAAATTATGCCATTAGAAAGAGTTGATTCTTCAGGAATAAATGCTAAATATAAAGGATCTCCTATTACGTTAACATTTATTACTGAACCACATACACGAATTTTGAATGAAGTTAAAGATATTTTGCTTAAAGAAAATCAAATCAGTTTTCTAAAAGAAGAAATCTCTTACCTTCAAATTGATCAGCAATTACAGAAATCTGCTACAAAAGATCTCATAGAACGAATAGAGCAACAGTTCCAACAAACTGTCTGTGGAACAGTCCCCAATGCTTTTTGGGACAGAAAGAAACATATTGTGGAAATCCCCTATGAGGAATCCTTTGATGAACGTGATATTCCAACTAGGGCCCGACCCTGTCAAATGAATCAAGAATACCTTGAGTTATGCAAAAAAGAAATTGCTTCGCTCTTAGAGAAGAATTTAATTAAAAAATCCTACTCCCCATGGAGTTGTACAGCATTCTATGTGAATAATAATGCTGAAAAAGAACGTGGTGTTCCTCGACTGGTCATTAATTATAAGCCCCTTAATAAGGTGCTTAAATGGATACGATATCCTATCCCTAATAAAAGGGATTTGCTCAATAGAATTTATCGAGCAAAACTATTTTCAAAATTTGATCTCAAGTCAGGATATTGGCAAATTCAAATTCATGAAAAAGATCGCTATAAAACAGCGTTCACTGTCCCATTTGGCCATTACGAATGGAATGTAATGCCTTTTGGTTTAAAGAATGCTCCTTCAGAATTTCAAAATATTATGAATGATATTTTTATTCCTTATACGAATTTTATTCTATCCTATATTGATGATGTACTTATCTTTTCTGATAACATTGATCAGCATGTGAAACATCTGGAAATATTTAGACATTTAGCTATTCGCAATGGATTAGTAATATCTGCCCCAAAAATGAAACTCTTTCAAACTGAAATCCGATTTTTGGGCCATAATATTGGCAAAGGAACAATTGTCCCTATTGATCGAAGTATAGAATTTGCCTCTAAATTTCCTGATGTTATTACTGATACTAATCAACTACAGCGTTTCCTAGGAGCGTTGAATTATGTTTCAGATTATTATAAAGATTGGGCTCAAGATACTGCCATTCTTTATAATCGTTTGAAAAAGAATCCTACTCCTTGGACTGATGAACATACTAATGCTGTTAGACTAATTAAGACTAAGGTTATCAATCTACCTTGCACACATCTGCTTAAGCCAGAGTGTCAAAAGATTGTAGAAACGGACGCCAGTAATATTGGCTATGGAGGGATTCTTAAACAAAAATGTCTGCCTTCTGATAAGGAAGAATTAGTTCGTTATACCTCTGGTAAATGGAACTCTACTCAACTTAATTATTCCACAATCAAGAAAGAAATGCTTTCTATTATTAAATGCCTTTATAAATTTCAGGAGGACATCTTGAATCAACCCTTCATTCTTCGTATTGATTGTAGCTCTGCAAAGAGTGTTATTGAAAAAGATATTAAAAATCTGACATCTAAACAAATCTTTGCTCGATGGCAAGCTGAATTAGCTGTGTTTGATTTCACTATTGAATTTATTCCTGGTAAACATAATGTTTTACCTGATTTTCTTACACGCGAATTTATTCAGGGTGCTCATGCGCCGGACTGAGCCCCCTCTTTGGGGGCGGTGGAGTCGTGGTGGTATGGATAATCGTGGTGGCCGCCGTGGTGGTCGTGGATTTCGCCTTGCAGGAATTGATGGGCAAGGCTATGGTATTGCTGGTCAGGGTAATACCCTGGAATCTGGTCAGACTTCTGATCCTTCTAAAACCAATGAATCAGACTTCGGGAATAGCTGGAGAACAATTAGGCGAAGTAATACTTCTAAAGCTAAGGAAATTAATCCTCAGAATCGGCCTCATGAATCCTTTGCTGATGTTACTACCAAAGAAATTGATCTTGGTATGATAACCAAAGCAGCCTACGAAATAATTCTTTACATAGAACCCGAAGATATGTGCTACTCTGACAATCCAGAGAAATTGCGCCAAAAATATTTGGACAATTCCTATTATCCTACATCTGTTTATCATCCGAGAAAATGGATGGAAGCCTTATTATCTCAGAGAGAAGTTTATTTTGAACATTTCTTCAAAAATTCTGATGAGAGAAAGCCACCTACTTATAGTAAGTGTACTATCAAGAATATCTTGACCCCAAAAGAATGGGGATTCAGCACTCAGAAACCCATTGCCTTCAAAATTAACCAAGAAAGTTATACTTTCAATTATTGGGATTATAAGCATGCTTTTTACACCTCCCTATTATGCGAAAATGAAAATTTGAAGCATACGTGGTTTATTAAGATTTGCCCTGAAGTCCTGCATAAGGAATTTCCGGCTTGGATTTATGATTGGTGGCGCAAATATGGCGCTGAATTAGAAATTCTACCAGCACCAATTCTTGCACTCTATGATAAATGGGTATCTACCCATCCTATTCTTGCTCTAATTAAAGAAGAAGATGTGATCGAGGGTATGTTCCCCCTTTTCTTCTTTGCTGAGACAGAGATTCCTTGGATTTGGAAGTGGTTCGCTTCGGTGGATATCGACGAACTTTGCAGTCCTTGTCTTATTCGACAATATCAAATCAAATGGTGGAAAAGTCTAGACACTAATACTAAGGTCTCTGAAATTCAAGAGATTATCAAAGTTAATGAGAAATTATTATCAGAAAAGAGAAAAGGTCTTGAAGCTCCAAAAGAGAGATCAATGATCCGGCTTCAAAAATTGTTCGAACGACAATTTCCTCAGGCCACTGAGAATGAAATCATGAAGAAATGTTATGAACATTTAAAACATCAGTTCACTAGCCATTTCTCTGGCTCTGATAGAATTTCTATTAGCTCTGACGAGGCGATGCAAGAGGCTCAAGACCCTTACGGTGATCAAGATGATCTGTGGACCCAAATCATTTCCCAAGATCTGCCCGGGAAAAAGAAGGATGGTCCTACCACTAGTGGAGCTTCCACTAGCCAAGGATAAGGAAGGAGAACTTCCACTAGCTATGGATAAGCTTCAGCGGCTTATGATGTGATTCTAAAGGTAATTGATCTGCCACTCACTCGACTGCAAACCAACTCAGCACACGAAGTGGCGGGCCCTACCTTTTGAGCATTATTGCTCCACTAAGCCGACAGGATTGAAAGAGAAATATTCTCTCAATAATGTAGCTTTACTTAGCCTTGAAGGCTTGTACCTCTATATAAGAGGAAGAACTCTTCTGAGTTCAGTACGCTGGTTTTCACCCACTCTCCTCTTGTAACCCTCTCCCCCTTGTAACTACAACCAGTGGAATCTAGTTGAAGTTCTTAGTAAGTTCTTCGTCTCTCTCTTTGCTTTTTAATTTTGTAGAGATATAGTTTAGAAAGATTATCCAAAGACTGGAACTTTCATAGTTCAGTTCTACCTTCTGATCTAGTTCATACCAGATCAGTAGCATCGAGCGCTAGCTCTCTGGATAATTAATCTAATCAATATCTTTGTGTTTTATTGGTATCAGAGCCATGTGTGAGTAGTATCGAGTAATGTGTAGATTTTATTAGAGCAAGATGTGATTTATTAGTAGTATTGGTGTTTATGTTCTTGTTTACTATGATTTCGTTATGAGTTTTATACTGCTTTTGTGGATCGACATCTAAGCCGCGTTTGGCACCGTTTGCTAAAGGTAGCGTCAGGGTAAGTCCTGTGATTCGTTGGCAGTCGAGCAAAAGCCTATATTGATTTTTAACGAAACCTTAGTAAGCAAGAAACCTGCACCAATACTTCTTCTGGTTCGTCTTACTTTAATCAAGTCTACCCATCTCGAGTAATCATGGCTTCAACTGCTCTTCGGAAAATTAATTTACGAAAAGATAAAAAATTAAAAAATGCTCAATTAGCTGAATTTCCTTCAGAATTGGAAGCTCTAAATAATTGGGCTATCCCTGATGTTCCAAATAAGGAAATCTATAAAATTGGCTTTTTAGATTTAAAGTCTATGATAGCAATTAAAACTGTTGAAAAAACAGTAACTGTAGATCAGGATGATCAAACTCTTAAACTTCTTGCAGAAGAAGATTTAGAACCTTATACGGAAAAATATAATTACGTTCACATAGGTTTAATTCAGGTGGCTTTTAAACCACTAACCTTGCAAGGATTAAATGCCTCTCTTCTCTCTTGCCTAAGAGATGCCCGTTGTCTTAATTGGCCTCAATCCCTAATGGGAATAATGGAAACCAGTCTTAGTCATGGACCCGTATACTTTAATGTTTATCCAAATTTGAGTTTATCCCTAACTGATCCTAATATTCTGGAAGCTGTAAGTCTTAATATTAAGACTCACGGATATGAATTTTTACCTCAATCCGAGACCATAGCTATTGTTTATAGAATTCATTATAAGGTCCTAAGTACCTTAGCCCCTAAAGCAAAACAATATACCCTTCCAGGAAAAACAGTTTTAGTAGAAACTAATCTACTGTCTTCTCATATTGCCACAAATAGACAAATAAAATGGACTGAAGTTAATTTTCCTGAGAATTGGTTACTAACAAATGCTGTCCCACATAGACCTATTATTAATCAACAAGTTGATCAAATATCTCAAACTGATGATGGTGAAGTAACTATAACTTTTGATCCTAATAGGACTATAAAATATACTGATATTACAACTTCTTCCAGAAAATCGGTCTCCCGTGAAGGAACTCCTATTCAGGCTATTAGAATAACTGAGACCCAAATCCCCCATGGGATTTACGAGAAGGAATCTAAATCAGATTCCGAAATAAGTTTTCAGTTGTAAATGGATTTTAGACCTAATAGTCCCCTTAGGAGATACCTCAATGAGGAATTTCAAAAGTTGTATAATAAGCAATTTCGTGATTGGTTTTTTGCAACCTTTAATGAGGAACAAAGAAATTCTTATAAAGAGT
>OY986972.1:5907624-5973889 GCA_963920575.1 Narthecium ossifragum
GTATCAATCAATTTATACCATGAATATTCATCGTCCGAATTCAATTCGAATCTCTCCTCAATCTTAGTTAATTAGAAACAAGCGATCCAATTAACCCTAACTACTAAACAACCTAAGACAAGCGCTGTAGATTTAATCTAGTAGCAGCGTTAGGAATAGGGAGATCGATGAAGCTAAACAACACAAGCACAAGCGGTTGCATTTAATCTAGTTGAATATTCTTCCTAAGACCTAACAATCTCTGAAACGCAGTAGATTATTAAACCCTAGTTGCTTCGCAGATTAGAGGGATCAAATAATTCCGGATTTGATATCAAACCTAGCAGTAGATCACCATGAAGAATAAACTAGTAGGCCTCCTAGCAATTAGACAAGGTAATCATGAAGATTTAATCTCAGAAGAACATCCAATACTCATGTATAAACTGAACAATAAAAATAAATTAGATCTCACAGTTTCATTGATTCCGAGGTTTCAGTCTCCTTGACCAAGGATCAAGAATTAGCCACGCAGGGCCATCGAGAACAATCCTCCAAAAGATTTCATAAAGCAAAAGAAAACCTAGAAAAAATATAAAGGAGGAGAAAGAGCAGCCAAAAGTGTCCAAGAATCCCCCCTTAAACCCTAGAAAGAGTCCTATTTATAGCCTCAAGTGTATCCAACCTCGGATTAGATCACAATCGTTGATTTTCTTCACTGGGGAAAGTCCGATCGATCCTTCTCGGGGTGCTGGATCGATCAGTCTCATTAAACTCTTCAACTTCTATTTACGCCCGAATTCGATCGATCGAACTATAGGCGCTGGATCGATCGGATGCGTAAAAATCCACCTTCTCTGGCTATTTTTGAGTCCGATCGATCCAACTCTAGGTGTCCGATCGATTTGGCTCATAAAAATCTGCAATTTCTGACATTTCCCGAGTTCGATCGATCCAACTCTAGGAGTCGGATCGATTTGGCTCAGTAGGAGGGATGGTTTGATCGATCGGACCATGTTCAGCCAAAAAATACATGTTCTGTCACGATTCTGCATAGTCCGATCGATCCTTCTCCGGGTGACGGATCGCTCAGACGTTCCAGCGTATTACTGTTCTGCCATCCAGACTGCGTCATCGGTACTAAAATTGTCGTAACTTCCTCTAGGAAACTCGGAATCACGAACCGTAAAATTCTCCAGAATCTAGACTTCAAGAGCTTTCCAACCATATATGGTACATCATCTGGTTCTTCATAAAAAGGTACAGATTAATCTTTAAAGTTGATCCATGCACTCTTTTTAGCTTCTTTTCGACTTAAGGACTTCAATTGCATCCTAAATCAAAATATATGAATAATGAGTGTATTTAGGAACTAAATAAGCATAGGAGACTAAGTATTAAGGGATAAAAATATAACATTATGCATTCTCATCAAAGGGGATGAAATTTTGAGATGGATTCTGGACCGTTGGATGTGTTTGGAGATGAATCTGGACCGGTCTTTATGTCTTATAGTTGAGACATTTCAAAAACTTCCCTTCCTTATATAATAGATTACGTATACATAGGCCCTATGTGTGGTTCAGCCCTATGTGTGGCTCGTGAATGAACCAAGAAAGTCATGCCCATTGGGAATGTGTAGAATAAATGGGCCGAATGTGTGCCCTAATTTATGTAAATTGTAATTAGTTGGCCAATTGGTGTGCCACCTGTGTGTTATTATGTTTATTTGCTTCCTGTTGGTTGGTCGAGGGTGTGCCCCTTTGTATGAATTATTAGTTAACGACCAATGCATACCGTTGTAGTTTTGAATTGTTTAATTTGGATGTTTGGACTTATACAGGCGTGCTTGTCTGTTGTTTAATCGCGTGGAGACTTGTGGGCTTTTGTGCCCTTATTTTGTTTAGACCCTTGCTATGTTTACCCCATATGATAAACTAAATGCTTTGCCGGGCCTTATAAGTTGATGTGACATAATGTTGCATGCCTCTATTCTTATATGTACGTGTGAGCATGCATGGATTGATTACATTAGAAGTATAAGGTTAGGACGTGGACGAATAGGTGTTTCGCCGATCCGTGCGACTCGGGTACACCGGATCTAACCGAAGGACTGGGTTTGGCTGGATTGTGGTTTAAAACACGTGATTATAGTCTTCATTTGATTGCGTCATCATTCGAGGATTGTTAAGTAGTTGAACCGTGATATTATATTATACCCTTTGAGGTTTAGTTGGCATGTTAGGACTTTCGATCCTGGTGACCAAGACGGGAGCTCCATCCCGGTTGTTGTTCCCACTAAAAAATTCCCTCTTGGGCGTGGTGGAGGAAGGGGTCGGGGACCCGTTGGTCTTTTATTGTTTTCCCTCTGACATGCGTCGTTGTTCACGTCACGGCTGAGGATGAGGGGCGGTATGATGTGAGAGCACGTGTATCCTGACTTAGGGTTGTGGAGAAGTGTTATGCCATTCTTATTGTCCATCCTTTCTGAGTGTCGTAGAGTAGATCCCTACTGAGGTTTGTTGCTCACATACCCGGGTTGTGTTTACAGGTACAATCACAATTCCTTTTTCTTCAGGCAGTGGTGACTTTGGAGGTTGGTTCTTCTCCTAGTGTTACGTCGACTCGACGAATCGTTGGCAGATCATTTCGCACCTTTGTAGTTTACAATTCTTTTATGATTAGTTGATTACAAATCTTGATGTATAATTTGTCAAATTCGAGGAAGAATCTACTTGTACCCAAAATTGTTGTATCTGAAAGATTATGTTTTAAAAGAGTTGTATCAGTATTGTATTATTATATAATGTTAATTGAGGTATGTAGCATTTAGCTATTTATAATATAATTTGATTACTTATTGGGTCGTTAAAATTAGTTGTGAAATTTGTAACTGTGCATCAGGTTGAATTGAGTATTTATAGGGTAAACTCACGTCGTGATCCGGATGGATTTTCTAGGTCGATGCGTGACATATACATATACACATAGATACATAGATATATAGATACATACATGGGGCCGGTTCCACATACACAAAATTTAACACAAATTTTGATACTGGTTCAAGGGCTGAGATTAAAACATAATATCATCTCCTTTCTCACATTCCACTTAAGTTATAGGGTTAACGGGTCGAACCCACTTAGGATCCGAAATACAAGTTTAAATCCCCCTCTCCCACTCTCTCACCCCCCATCGTGATCTACTCCTCCGGGGGTCCGGCCTCCACCACCACCCTCCTCTGGTCTCGCCCCGGCCTCCTCCACTCTCCATCCCCGCCTCCTCTGCCCTCCGCCACCGCCCTCCATCCCCGGCCCACCCTCCTACGGACACCACGCTCCGGCCTCCTGCGGCCTCCACCACCGCCCTCCTCCGCCCTTCATTTTCTGGTGAGTTTTGTGTGTAGATTCATTGTTTGTGGCGTTGTTTGGAGATTTTTGGGTGGGTTTTTGTGGGTTAAGGGGGTTTCTAGGTCTGGATTACGTCGTGGTGGGGAGTTGAGCGATTTGATTCGAGATGAGTAGTTCTATGCTTGCATTTTCTAAGTTTTAAGTGTTTGGAGGCTATGGCGTTTGCTTTGTTGGGGTTTTCTGGTTTCGATTTTGCAAGCTATTCTTTCTAAAATGTTATGTGAATCTTAAAGTGATGTATCTTGTGATTACATTGAAATCAATAAGCTTTTTGGTTTTTTTACCATGTAAGCTTGTATATTTGATAAGTTGATTCGTGTTGCTTAGCGCATCTAATATCTTACTTTCCTGTAGTAACTGCATTATCGACAAGAATGCTAAGATCGGGAGAAATGTGGTAATTGCAAACACAGATGTGAGTAATTTCTAACTGAACTTGTACAAATATTATACTGTTATAATGTATTATATTAGTGGTCATGGTAGTAGTTATAAAATATGCAACACTCAGTAATCTTTGTTTGTACATACCAAAATGTGCTAAAGTTTTCTTCAATTATGTAATGTCAGAGATCAGGCAGAGGCAAAGGAAGAGCTCCATGGAAGGCTGGAAGATCTGGGTACTTTTGATGTCATATATAGGATTGCTGTCATCTGGGTTTTTTGTAGCAAGATGAATAATTTTGTACTGAATTAGTATACTCAAACAATTTTTTATTAGTCTTTTTATTTTTTGGTAGATGCTTATGTCGTTAGTGCCGGAGGTAATACTGTTGTGTAGCAGCTAAAGTGCTTTGTTTGATGATCATCATCATCTCGAGTATTCATACATCATGATGTGATGTGCTCTTCTAGGCTATCTTTGATCTTTGGAATAGTTTGTTGGAGATGAATTTCTGCTTCACCGGTCAACATGCTGCTATTTTAGAGTCTTCTGTCAGCCGGTAAAACCAAGAGGGGAGTGTGAGAGAAATGCTTGGAAGGAAAAACAGCGCAGTAATCTTTTTATGGAGTATGACATCATACTGCAAATCAATCAGATTTTCATAAAGCTGAAAGAATAGTATGATGATACATAAGCACAACAGCTAGCCATTGTGGTAATCGGCATCTTTTTTTACATCAGTGATCAAAGATCTTGCCTAAAATCCTCCTCCTAGAAGGTGATGTACCCATTTCTCTACAACTATTGGGGAACCATACTAGGGACTCAATACATTTTCTGAACCCACTGGAGAGTGGTACATGCCATCTAAGCTCTCATTAAGTGCACCCTCCAGATGGGTTGAAATTTCAGGAACAACGCCATCCCCCCACACTTCTGCTTGCCCACAAACCTATACCAACGTAATACAACAGTTACTGACAGCAGAACCAAATATAATCATTCTGACACACTTGTGCATAAATGCTTTGTTAAGATCCGAGAATAACTTAGCCAATTGGATGCAAATTGTCATCGTGGGTACATTACGAAATAGCTGATCGAGCTCTAAGTTGGAAATCGTAGACATGAAGATACCTTGTTGCAGGCAGAGCTGCTTGAATCAAATCAAGGCGCGAGACCTTGGTGACTACTCATCTCGAATCAAATCGCTCAACTCCCCACCACGACGTAATCCAGACCTAGAAACCCCCTTAACCTACCAAAAACCCACTCAAAAATCTCCAAATAACGCCACAAACAATGAATCTACACACAAAACTCACCAGAAAATGAAGCGCGGATGAGGGCGGTGGTGGAGGCCGCAGGAGGCCAGAGCGTGGAGTCCGTAGGAGGGTGGGCCGGGGATGGAGGGTGGTGGAGGCCTGATACAAGTCGATCCGACTCGACCAACTGGACCCGAACTCAGAAGAGGAACCAAACTGGTTCAGCCTCTTTCCTAGTTTGACTAGGTCTTCCCTAGTTCAAAGTAGAGCATTTGATTAGGATTTATTATTATTCTTTTATTGAGTCCTGGTTGATATTTGATTGTTATGAATTAATTAAGAGTTCATTTGAGTTAGGAAGTTGAGTTGAGTTTGAAACCTTATTACTTGCTAATTAAGCAAGGGGGTTTTCTAGTTGGATTAGGACTCTGTCAAGGTCTCTATAAAAGGACCTTAGTAGTTTGTATTAGGTTATGCATGATGATGAATGATGAGTTAAGAATAGTTGATAGAATATCATAGGAGTAGAGGTAATGTAGTTTCCACAGAAAATCTACCATTGATCCACCTTCTTCCCTGTCGGTCATCTTCTCCGCAGCCGGCATCACCTCCACCGGTATTTCTCTCTCCCCGCCACTTTCTCTCTCCTCCACGTCATCACCACATCAGCACCACGTCAGCATTCTTCTACCACGTCATCGCCATCTTCTTCCTCTCTTCTCTTCCGCGTGCTACAACCCTACCGCCGCCCCGTCCTTCCCTCAGCCTTCTCCGGCCGTCCCGTCGCCAACCAAGGTCACCAACCACTTCCCCAAGACCCCACGACCCCGGACAGCACCTTTACCGCCTCCTTCACCGTCTCCGGCGCCTTCCCCGGCCAACCCGACCTTCGTCCTCCCCGCCATCAACCGCGTCCGTCCCAGATATCACCCCTAAACCATCCTAAACCCTTCCTCGTCTCTCCACGACCCTTTCCCGACCATCTTGCCGACGTCCCAAGCCTCCTGCCGAGCTCCCCGTCGTCCCCGACGCCGGTGAACCCAAACCCACGCCGTCAACCTCCAGATCCCGGCGATCCAGAAAGCTACCGAAAAATCCACTCCGGTGGATCTCTTCCCCAACACCCCGCGACCCTTCCTGCCACCATCCCGACCGCCGCCGCCGCCTCTACGCCGGCGATCCACTCCGGCGACTCCTCAGCCGTCGGATCTTCTCAGCCAACCTTGACCAAATTGACTCAGCCACTTCACCCAATCCTAGCCGATTCAGCCAAACCACTTAGCCCAATCCGAGCCAGATTCAATTCCTTGAGCCAATCAACCAATCAGACTTGACCCAGTCAAGTCCTATCCTATCAGGCTCAGCCAGATCCGATCCCGCTAACCATATTAAGCCAATTGGATTCAAATCAAGTCCGATCAGGCCAATTCTGATCGATTGGAGCCGTAGAGACCCGATACGAGAGGATTACGAGTAGACCGCTCGTATCAAGGCCGGAGGAGGGCGGGGTGGGGATGGAATCCGGAGGAGGGTAATAGAGCTTGAAAAGTGTCGTGGCTTAACAAGTCTACTCAAAATTATAAATTTATAATCAAACTACTAACTAACTACTTTAGGGGTAGTGAGCAGTGAGTCCGAGTCGAATCCACAGGAAATGCGTAGGAAAGTAATTAAACTACTAAATTCAATCTAAGTATTCCTACCAATAAGTTGGGAAAAGATTCAGAATTGAAACTAAACTAACTTCATATTAAATGATTAATAAATACGAGAAAATGTACCAGGGAATTCTTAATCAATAACCAGGATTCTACCTTGTCTTCCTAAGATCGGGGCACATTAATCACGCTGAATGGCTTTCCTAATAGTTGATAAGTGAATGGCTAGTTCTCCTTATCACTCAACAAGTTCTGGTTAGGATTCCTTGTTGGCAAGAACAATTACCTAAATATCAGTGACCGAATGATTAGTTACGTTCACTACTAATGAACCCTCTTATTAAAATGAATTCATCGCAAGTAATAATACGGATATAGATTTAGGTGTAAGATCAAGATGGATTAGCATCTTGATGGCCAAATCTACAAAGGTAGGATGTATGGAGGATTAGGGATAGAACGTAGTGGGACTAGCACTACTATAGTGTGGTTCTAGCACTATACAATCTCTAATCACGAAGAATATTTCATCTGAGATACCATGAGACTAGCATGGTCCTCTTATTTAGATGAATCCACTCCAAGCCCTAGCATGCACAAGCTCTAGAATAGAATGCAAACGAGAACAATCCACACATCCAGCAGGGAAATCAACACCGAAATATGAAATAAATAGATATCAATCCATACAAGCCAATCAATAATATATACAAGCCATAGATCAAAGACATCCATAATAGAAACCCTAGTTACATCATAAGAATCCCATGGTAAAAAGTTTAGCTACTCATCTTTAGGGCTTGATTCATAGATGAAGGTTGATGAAGCTCTACCTCCATGGATTTCCTCCCAAAGATCTAACCTAATTTATGTAAAAGAAGGAAGAAAAAGGACCAAGAAGGCTCAGCCAAACGACCAAGGAAGAGCCCCCCAAAAAACCTAAAAGATGCCTATTTATAGCCTAGGTATCACCCTTAACTCGAATTAGATCTGGGCCTTTGATTTTCTTCACTGCGAAGGTAGGATCGATCCTTCCATGGGTGTAGGATCGATCCTTTACATCAAAATCTTCAATTTCTGGCTACGTCCGAGTAAGATCGATCCTTCTATGGGTGCAGGATCGATCATGCTCAGTAGGATGGATAGTAGGATCAATCCTACTGTGATCATCTGAAAAGTATGCCTTCTGTCAGTCTGCTGCATAGAAGGATCAATCCTACTAGGGAGAAGGATCGATCTTTCTTTCCTGAGTATTTACTGTTTTGCTATTCATACTGTGTCATTGGTACTAAAAATGTCATAACTTCTTCTAGGAAACTCGGAATCACAAACTATAAAACTTTTCCCGAAACTAGACTTCCAGAGCTTTCCAACCATATATGACACATCATCTAGTTCTTCCTGAGCAGGTACAGTTTTGATGTCAAAGATGGCCCACCTTTGCTCCTTTGACTTCGCAGGTTCTTTATTTGTTCGTTTTAGCACCAAACATGATCTAATGTTCATTGAAGGGTCTTATACCTGAAATCCATCATAGACTATCAAAATAGCATTGCTTGGAGACTAACGAGACCTAGTTAAAAGAGTGATTTGTGCACTTTTCACGTCTTATCAGAGGGCGGTGGCAGAGGCAAGAGGAGGCGAGGATGGAGAGCGGAGGAGAGCAGAGGAGGCGGGAGGAGGGTGATGGTGGAGGCCGGACCGCCGGAGGAGTAGATCGCGATGGGGGGTGAGAGAGTGGGGGAAGGGGATTTAAACTTGGGTTTCAGATCCTAAGTGGGTTCGACCCGTTAACCCTATAACTTAAGTGGAAGGTGAGAGAGGAGATGGTATTGTGTTTTAATCTCAGCCCTTGATTTCAAGGGATGAGATCTAGTGTCAAAATTTGTGTTAAGTTTTGTGTATGTGGAACCGGCTCCTATATATATATACGTGGTGGGTGGCCATCGTCGGGATGGTGACGATGAGGTGGATGGCCATCGTCGGGATGGTGACGACGAGGTGGATGGCCATCCGATGGGAACGCATTAGGGAGAGAGAGGATCTGGTTAGGGCACGAGGGGGTGGGGGGAAGAGTAAGTTAGGGAACGCGATCCTGGCCGTCCGATAGGATCGGACGGCCAGGATCATGGTTCCCTATATAAGACATAGGGAACCAGTTCCCCTTTGAAAATTCCCCTATATATATATATACACACACACATTGGGTTGATATAAGGGACACATGATGCGATCTGTATGTGCCATGTTAGGTTGGGTGGCAGCTAACTGATCGTTCGCAAAACGTGTCTTTAAAGGCAGCAAACCTCAATCAAAATATAATCTTTATTCTATCACTATCCTACAGGGTAGATTAGTGGTGATGTTCGGAGTCGATCCACATGGAATACATTTGAAACTGAAATCAATGCTCAAAACTCGAATCCTATGCGGAGTGATCAAAATTGAATGTAAAATTATCTACTAATCACCTAAGAAAGCAAATAAAGTGATCTGGATTTGAACCAAGTTAAAAATTACCCATGGATTACTCAATCTACCCTAGCTTCACATTTAATCTTCTCTAGTTGTCCTCTTACTCCCTTCTCTCAACATTATGGATCATGTGGCTACAAGCTCACATGAATCCCTAAAATAAGGTTTTAAGTTTCCAACGGTATAAACTATCTTTGCTTGGCATACATTATCTTTGGTCCTACTATTACCTTAAGTTATACTAATTCTAACGACCTTAGCACAACCTATCCTAGCATAGCATAGTCTATCTCACTAGCAAACCATAAATTACGTGAAAACCATCCTATGAATCTCTACAATCAATCACAGAAATCATGTAGGACTGAAAGTACGTCACGGGAACTCTGTTCCTTCAATTCTATTAACAATAAAAATAAAATTCATAGGATCATATCGTGAGAAGATTACAATATTCAAACCAAAGAATACAAAAAGTTACACTAGGGTTTCATGAGATCCTTAAGTTGATAAATTAGTTACTCATCTTTTGAGAAGATTTTATAGGTGTTGGGAAGGAAGCCATCGATCTTCTTGGAAAGATCTCCGTCTTCAAAACACTACCCTTCTCATTTCTCTCTCTAATTTTCCTCCCAAAAAGATGAGAAAATCGGATGGAATAACCCTATTTATAAAAGAACTCCCAAAATTAGAGTTTGAGTTGAGTTTGACTTCTATTACAACTCAGATTTCCTGAATTAATCTGGCAGGCCTATTCCGATCACAGCTGGGCCCAATCCGTACGGAATATCAACACTTGCCCAGCACAAAAGTTGTAGATTAGGAAGTACACTATCATATCCCGAAGATTTCATAGTCTTTTGAGTTATTTGGATTATTTTACAAATATTCTTCTGAACATCGACGAACCAGTTTTCCAGCATCTATATATCTTTATATTCTTCAAAAATGGTATCAATCTATCAGGAAACATGAAAGTTTTAGCTCTTGAATTTTTCTATCACATTCTAAACTTTCAGAAAATTTGGACTTATACAGAATTGCTGGCGATTTATTTCCTAACAGGCAATGAAGCAGTCTTTTTTACAGAATTTAGTGATTTTTGACCGAATTTCTTGCATTTCTTCTTAAATCATAATTAAACTTGAAATAAAGTAACAAACTATTAAATACATATGCCTTTAAGCTAACAAAGATAATTTAAGGGGTTTAATTATATATGATCTGTGACTTATTACCAACCCCGCATGGGGTTGAATAAAAATCATTTTTCTTTACACAATGTTATAAATAAAAATAAGTCCGATGATAAAGCTCAAACAAAACATAGAAAGTAACTCTTGATTGCAATAATCATGAACGGGATTCTCCATTCCTTCGATCGGAGCAGCAAGGAGGCGTCAAATTGCCATGCCGGATCTCTGAAGATGGTTACAAAAGAGGAAAGGTGCAAAGGGTTATGTGATTATAGTTGTAAAGCTTCGCCTAATTTTTGGAAATATTAAGATAAACTACTCCGTGCTACATTAATTCTACTCTTAGAATAAAGAAAAAAAGTGTACGGTAATCAGTTGATTTGTTGTTTCTTCTTTTTTATTTTTTGAGAGCCGTGATATTTAGCCAATCTGACGTGACGTTGGCTTTCTGTCAACCTGACGTGGCGTGCATAAATGATCAACACGTGTCTAGTTTTTGAAAGCTAAATCAATTTTGACTGCTTCCTTCTCCTTCACGTGATAAGTTATTTTGTAGAGAGAGAGAGATGGGGACTATGGTAGGTGACGTAGCACCAGGAGCAGGGTTCCTCCTAATAGGACTATGGCACCTCTTCAACCACATCAAGCTCCACTCCCAGCACCCAAACACTTACACCTCCAAGCCATGATTCCCATCTCCACACCTAAGGTGTGAGGACATGTCCCTCTATTCCTGGGTCGACCGCCTGGGTCGGGCCCGTGGCTCGTTGTGGACCACAAGGGCAATTTGGTAAATTGCGCCTTGTCGGTTTGTTTCACACCCGCGTGTGCACACACTGACCTTGTTTGTGTTAGTGCTTGTTTAGAATGGTTAGGTGGAACCGGGATCGGAAGATCCCAGCTCGGGCGCGCTGAAGCTTGCTTTTTGGGCAGCTTACGGCCCTTGAGCGATCGGTCGAGCGATCGATCGGACTCGTGAGCGAGTCGGTGGGTTTTTGGCCCATTCGGATCGATCCATTTTGGCCTTGGATCTATCCAGGCACTGTAGCAAGCAGTTGAGCTTGCAGCGGAGCAGGTTGGGCAGTTGTGCTTGGAGAAGACAGCCATCGTGCCCGTCGTCCTCCATTGTCAGAGCAGAGGACCTCCCCTTCACCTTCTCCTTCACCTTCCCCCTCCTTCCCTGGCCTTCCCCTTCTCCTTCTCTTCTCTTCCTCTTCTTCCTTCTCTTCTTCTCCTTGGCTGTTTCTTCTTCCCGCAAGCAGAGCTTGCTCTGTTTTTCTTCCGGCATCCCACCTTCATCTCCTCCGTTCTCCCTCCTTCGGCCACCGTTTTGGGCGTTCTAAAGCTTGTTGGATCCGTGGCGACGAGAGGAAGCCCCCTGAAGTAGTTTGGAACCTTGTTGGTGATCAACTCGCGGGGAATCAGTCGAAGAATGCGCAGTCCGGTAGGTGTTCTACCTACATGAGTTAATTAATGGGTTTAGTTAGATCTAGCCGTTAGATCTTGATGAAATTGTGTTGTTGGATGCATCTTGTATGTTAGAATTACTGATATAAGTTTCATGATCTTTGGTTGAGATTTGAGTATGATTTATGCATGATTAATCTCGGATTTTCCGGTTTTCTGCTGTTCTTGAAGGACAGCCGGCTTGAAGTGCGTTTCCCGGCTTGTACATGTATGATCTTGGCCTTTCATAAACATAATAGTTGTAGATCTCTCAGTTAGCTTTCCATTCCATCTTATTTCATATTTTTCTGATTTTTCTACGAATTTTGGTGATTTTTCTCGTGGCCTGCGACGAGGCTGATCTGAAGCTGGTATGAGCTTTGGATCGATCCAAATTGTTCCGGATCGATCCAAAGTTGGCTGATGGCGTTTTATGGGTTGGTTTGAAGCTTTGGATCGATCCAAATTGTCCGGATCGATCCCAAGTTGGCTGATGGTGTTTTATGGGTTGGTATGAAGGTTTGGATCGATCCAAATTGTTCCGGATCGATCCCAAGCTGACTGATGGTGCTTTATGGAGTTTTGATTAGCTGTTTTGATTAATGTTTTCCCGTTAATCCAGCCGGTGGATGTTTTTGGATTTTGGGTATGTTGATCCCAGCATGTAGACCTACTGGAGTCTAGGTTGGATCGTAAATCCGACGTCATGTGGACGTCCGGATCGACAGGCCAATTAGCTGCCATGTAGAGAATCTTTGGTGTTTTAAATATAATATTTTATGCTGGATTATAATATTATATTTTCTTTTGTTCATCGAAGTTTTCGGGGTTGCTTTCCGTTGCAGGAGTCCGCGGTTGACGGTCATGGTACCGTCGTAATGCCGGGACCCGCTGCGGATCGGCTGGTAGCGGTTGGTAGTACCGCTGCAGCGATCTTGTTGGACTTGTATGCTACCTTGACATCCTGTTGCATGCCTATTTTCTCTTACTTGTGTATGTTCATAGCATGCATTCTCTGTTGTGCATTAGTTGCATAAGGTTAGGGCGTGGATGATTTGTGGATCGCCGTCCCGAGGCTGGAAGCTCGGATTTAACCCTAGGACCGGGGTTGGGTAGCTAGGACCCGGTTTGAATTGTGGTATCCAGTCGAATTTGATGATAGGCTTAGATGACGGGTACACATGTTGCTTGGTGATTATAGAGGTCGTGTCGGCCTTGAGTCGGATGCTGAGGTGTAGCCCGTGTTCCACTGTGTTGACCCTTGAGTAGAGGGGTTGCCTACTTAGCGGTGCAGTTTCCCGCCTGCAGTGCCGGTACCTGCTTGTGGGCCAGCAGTGTTGTTTCCTGCTTCTGAGTGCGACCAGACATGTGACCAGCTCGGCTGGAAGACCATGATCGTGGGCCTCAGGGACACGCGGTGGGGTTATGGGACCCCTGTATACACCCAGGTCTTACTTGAGGGCGACACTCTTGCGTTCCCCTTCCTTCTGTGTGACGTAGTATAGAACCCTACTGAGCTTTATGCTCACTCCTACCCGGGCTGCGTTTTGCAGGTGCAGGCGCCAGCTCTTCTTCAGTAGCCCCTACCGGGCAGGTGTTTGGTGGCGTGGCGGCGTCTGGCGGGGTTTGAGGTCCGGTGATCCCTTTCTACACTTTTGTTATAGTTAGTCTCCTACGGGAGTATGATGTATAAACTGTTGTAACCCCTTTTGAGGTTTTGGATTATTATATTATATCTGTTGAGGTTTAAATTTGTTGTAATATTCAGGGGCGCTTATGAATTGAATTGTGAGTTCAGTCAGTTGGGGGGAACCCCTCGCCTTTATTTCCGCATTTAGATAGGTTCCGATTCGCGTTGCCCGGCCCGGTTGGGCTTCCGCGGGTCGGGGCGCGACATAAGGTATCTCGAGCCCATCCTCATCATGGCCGGCAGCTGCCTCTCCATCGCCATGGAGCTCTTCATCGGCCCGGAGGGCCACCAGCCTCTCGACGTCGACGGCACCATCCCCTCCAACCACCTCCACAACTTCGAGCACGCGTCCATCTTCCTCGCCCTCTTCCTCTACGCCGCCTTCGCCGTCTTCTTTGACCGGTTTCGGGTTAAGGGCGGCGCCGCCTTCTCTCAGCAGCTGCTCATGTTCCACCTCCACTCGACCGACCACATGGGCGTGGAGGGCCAGCACCACCGGCTGCTGCAGCTCGTCATCGCTGTGTCGCTGGCCACCACGCTCATGGGCATCCGCTATCGGAGGAGCTTCATGGTCAGCTTCGTCCGGTCGGCCAGCATCGCCTTCCAGGGGGTCTGGTTCATGGTCATGGGGTTCGCGCTGTGGACGCCGGCGCTGATACCCAAGGGGTGCTTCATGAACCACGAGGACGCCCACGTGGTGGTGAGGTGCAACGGCCAGGCCGCCGTCGACCGGGTGGAGAAGCCGCCTGGAGGAGGTCGGGTGGAGTAGCCCGCGGCGGAGGAGAGCATCGCCGGCGGGATGAGGAGAATGGGAGATCGGCGGGAGAAGGAGGAGAAGGGGAGAATGGGAGATCGGCGGGAGAAGGAGGAGAAGGGGAGAAGGGGAGAATGGGAGATCCACCGTCAATTTCACAAACACGTGTCGCCAATCCATATCAGCCACGTGAGGTTGGCTCTCAGCCAACCAAAGGACGGGTTGGCTGAGAAACATTTTTCTTATTCTTCTCTTCCTTATATATATATTTTTTGGAGTAATCATTTTGAAATCGCGCCTTGTTCGTTTTAGGGGCTACAAACTGGGTCAATGGTTTAGCTCACTGACCACAACTTCAACCACTTATTTTCTATTTATTGTGAGATTTAGGCAAAATTGGTAAGAACAAGAACAAGAACAAGAACAAGAACAAGAACGTGAAAAGTGACACTTAGTTGCAATGATCATAAAGGGGGTTCGCCATTCCTTCGATTGGAGTAGGTTGGAGGCATCAAATTGCCATGCCTAATCTCTGGAGATGTGATACAAAAGAATAAGGATCCGTTTGGATTGAGGATAAGTATGTATAAATCCCATTTATATATCCAAACACTTTATCCACAATCTTACATAACTACCTTTAATATTTGTATAATTTTTACTTTATTCAATATATAAACTTATCCTATCCTTAATCCAAACAACCCTAAAGGTGTAAACGGTTATGTGATTATAGTAGTAAAATTACTCCTAACCTTTAGAAAGATTAAGATTAACTTCTCCGAGTTACATGATTCTACTCACAGAATAAAGAATAAAAAGCGATTTGTAATGAGTTAATTTGTTGTACCTTGTTTTTTATTCTTTCTCTTCCTTTTAAACGCACTTCCTCTGGACATCACTTTTGGAACCCACCTGAAACCTTATTCGTTAGTGGACGCGAAGTAGGTCGTTGTTTTAGCTCGCTAACCACAACTTTAATTGCTTCTTTTCTATTTGCTATGAGATTTAGGGAATTTTATCACATTTATGGAATTGCCATCGTACTTTGTCTTTAGTCTTCCATTCCAATTGTCCAAGAATATCTTATTATGATACATGTTGCTTAAAAAATATACTTGAGATGGATACGTGATCGCCATGCACGTGAGGTGTGTCAACCGTAACACAGGGTTATCAGAGGGATATGTGGATTCAACCGTGCCTCAATTAAGACGACTTTTTAGATAGGGACTAAAGTCTAAATGCAGATAAATTTTTTAGGTTTTTAATGATTAGATTTCTCCTAGATCGACTATGTTATTCTTAAAATGATTATGCTACTCCTAAAGTTGAGGCTACGTCTAGAAGTAACTGGAACTACTCATAAGGATAATGATGTTGCTCCTAGAGATATTATGCTACTTCTAGAGTGATTATGCTACTCTCAGAATTATGGAAAGCGGGAAAATAAATAAAACAAAAGATCAATGACTTACTTTTATTGAAACAACAACTGGTTTGATTACAACTCCGATGAAAGTTCCTAAAAGTACAAACTAGAACTAGATTACAGTAGCTAAAGTAACTTGGGCAGTAGTAGTAGTAGAAAAGTCTTATCTGAGTCGGGGGTCCTTTCTTCTTCTGTCTTTTAGGTTTTTATACTTCTGATCGCCGCCTCTACGTGGCTAACCGCCATCCATCATCCACGACCAACAACCCACAACCTTTGATAGTTCTCATCATGGGTTAGATCTCGTCGATATCTTGACACGCGCCCAGTCCATGATAACTGTTCAGCTGATCTTTGGCCCCACTTCATACGCTTTCGCTTTTGGAGAGTAGTTATGTAGATCGTGGGGATGTGGCTCAGGTCTCATTGTGATAATGCCTCGACTTCGAGGTTGCATGCCTAATCCATCGAGGTTGCATGCCTCCGGATCAGGGGGTTCTTATAGCGCCTCGAATTCGAGGTTGCACAACTCCCGTATTTAGGATTTAATATAATGTCTTGACCTTGAGGTGGTTCTAAGGTCCATGCCTTTATAAAGCGCCTCGACCTTGAGGTTGTTGGGCCCCGGGAATAGTGACTTCCTGAGATGCTTCGACCTCGAGGTTGTTTGGCTCCGATCTCAATGATTTTATGAAGTACCTCGATCTCTAGGTTGTTTAGCCCCGGGATTAGTAACATTGGGTTTTAATAGTCCTTTTTGTACCAAGGGACTGCTCGATATTTCGAGTATCACACTATTGGAACGCATCGCAATAAATACTAAGTCGATGTGATGATGGGGTTTGGATTTGGGCATCGGGTAGTATTTAATGTGCATCTCATCCCATTGGCCGACACTTATTTTCTCGTGTGGCCTTGAAGGTGATGGTTGCACTAGCCTTATTGTTGATTCATCCACATGTCGCGTCCGTATGGTGCCGTAGGTACTATGATTGTGGCTCGCTAGATGGGTGCCACGTGTTTGAATCAACGATGGATGCATATCAGCTGGTGTTGAGTATTTTCCTTTGTAACAATACCAAATGAGACGGTTATGATTAAAATCCTCTGACTGTATCGGAGATGAAATAATGACAATTTTGGTGACAACCACATCTTATTTACAAAATTATCATCCAAAAAAAATGTGTCAAACGTCCCCGTGGCAATGACACACATTTGACACAATGTTTTGGGTAACAACTTGCCTCCCTCCAGGTTTTTTAAATTTTTGGGTGACATTGAAATTTCTAAAAATATTTTTTTCCATATTTCAAGTTTTTTTACTCTTAATTGCGCCCCCCTCCCAATTTCTATCCCTATTGAATAAAAATAATAATATTTTGACATTTCAAATAAGATAAGATATAAAAATATTTATTTCAAAATTACTCTCGGGTGGAGCATGACATGATGTCATGCCACGTGGTTTGGTGTGGCATGGTCATTTCATGTGGCATGGTGGACACATGGAAGGCCATATCATGATAGCCATGGGTAATATGGTCATAAAATGGATTTCGAGTTCTATTCTATAAAAAAATTCCGATGGAAGAGGTCCTGATTTGTCAAAAGTAAATATGTAGGGTCAATATCGACAAAAATTCTAATAAAAAACTATAATTTCTACATTTATTTCACATTTTATAAGCAAACATCATTTCCTTATTCTGAACAATCATTACTTATTTATTCATGTTTTTCAACCAAACATCAAAATGGAATAACTTTATCCCACTAATTATCCTAATTTTTCTAATCTCAATATCCCTTAAACCGAAATAACATATACCCTTACCAAACCCCACCCCACCAAACGCACACTATACTGAGCATGTCTCTTTCTTAGCTTCCGCGCTTCTTCTCATCCATAACGCACCCTATATTGAGCATGTATCTCCTGTTAGCTTCCGCCCTCCTTCTCATTTCAGCTTCAACTCGTTCCATGAGACGAAGTCAAATTTGTTCATTTTGCTGGGCCTCTCCTACGTGATTGACTTTAACCTCTATATCTTTGATTATTTGAACTTGGTCTTGATTTGACAAGACTTATGAGAGCGGCTACTACTTCAAATAATTAAAATCCTTAAAACTAATTAGTGAAACCTCGTATGCTAATAAGCAACCAACTTAGCCACTATTACCAAGATCTAGTGCCTAAGATCAATTCTAGCTTAAAATTTCCGAAGGAATTCGAAAAATATAGTATTTTTAGGATGAATAAATATATGACTCGTAACAATTATATGATATTTGTCAAATTGGATTCAGCTGATGCCAACCAATGGTAATAGGATCTTCAAGGGGACAAGGGGTCCAAGCTAAAAATCCAGTTCAATATCAGGTGAACCAAGTTCAATGTCAAGCTGATCATGAGTATATATATAATAAGATGGACACATGAACTAAATCTTCTTCTAATTACCATGTAAAGAGGTGACTTTGAGCATTTAGAGGCTAACATGCATGTGCCGGATTTTGTGTAGATAGGAGCTATACAGTCATCATGAGTCATGTACACCACATGATCCATTAAGTTATGGTTGGTCTTTACACAAAATTCCAATAAACTAGAGAAGTCCTTCTTCATGACCATATGACTCAAGTAAAGAAGTGACTTTGAGCATTTAGAGGCTAACATGCATGTGCCGGATTTTGTGTAGATAGGAGCTATACAGTCATCATGAGTCATTTACACCACATGATCCATTTTAAAGTTTTGGTTGATCTTTACACAAAATTCCAATAAACTAGACAAGTCTTTCATCACCATGCCTTGAAATTAATTAAGTCATTCATCCTTTAAAAAAAAAATTCAACAAATGTAGAATGATGACTCCTATCCCAGAAAATAACAAGGCCTACAGGCATCAAGCATGATTACTTATACTAATAAGTGGATGTCATGAGACCAAAAAGTATAGTCACATGATTCCAACTAATGCATGTCTCCACCATTAATGTTAATTTGTTACCAGGTCACGGTCATTGCAGTGAAGTTATGGCTGACACTAAATTAAGTGTGTACATGATCACGTGATATGTGTATTACATATGTCACGAATCGATAGTGGTCTACCGAATTTTTATTCTAATTCATAGATAGATCACTATATATGGACTAGATCAGTGGATCGGTATCTCACTACATATGCCTACCGATTCGATTACTGATACATTTCATTGATAGTGAGATACCAATTAAGTAATTTAGTCTATTGGTAATGATCTATTGATGAATTAGAATAAAGATTCAATAGACTATCGCTGAATCATGAAATATGTAATGCACATGCCAACTCACACAAATGAATGCTCAATTAATAATGTTGTCATCGAATCTAAAGGAACAGATATTGTAGTTAATTCGTGCGGTGGCGAGCACGGGACGCCCACAATGGTCAATGCCAAGCCGACGGTGGATATGCGAAGGTACTACCTAGAAGACAGCGATGGGTGAGGAGCTGACGTGGCATGCACACGTGGCGAGAGGTGAGGGGAAGGTGGTGGTCCTGTCTGAAAGTGTCGAGGTGGAGTGGCTTCACGATCTGGTTGCGGGACCACGCTGAGTCAGCGTCTAGTGGACGGATCCCAAAAATATCTCTCCAAAAATAAGGTTCTGGATCTGGCTGCGGGACCACGCCGAGTCAGCGTCTAGTGGACGGATCCCCAAAAAAATTTTCCAAAACGGGTGACGTCATTTGTCAGTGCGGCTTCCTCTAATTGGTCGGGATGAGGAGACGTGGTGGGTGGGGATTGTACACCGGGTATAACGTATAAGCCGGTATCTGCGAAGCTACTTGGGCTGGCCCATATCTCATACCATCGTACTAACAACTCAAGTCTGTTTAAATCTCATCTACTGATCTACCAACTCAGATTTTTAACATCTAAATTTTAATTAGTATTTTATTAATGAGCTAAATGCCGGATGAGATTGATGACACGAGAGAAGTGATAATACAACGAAACCCAATCCACGTGCCATCTGGTTGGACCTGACGTGGATCCAAAGTCCGGTTCAACAACCGATTCCGGAATCATGGATTAGTTTATAGAAATGACTAGAGATTTCGTGGATGTTTTGGATTCTAAAGTAGCATTGGCCACTCGGGTGGGCTTGGTTGCATCCATCATCCAAACATATGTTTGGTTGATCATATGCATCAATTGATGTTGTATTAGTTAATGTAAAAAAATGATTTCATGCGGCATGAGATGATGTAGTAAAATTAAATGCATCACCTGATGCAGCATCAGTTGATGTATCACATATATACCAACCAATAGGGGGCCCGAGTACGACCCAAGCCTGACCCGAAAATTTTGGGTCATGGCCCGACTCCGCCCGATCCGACCCGAGCCCGATCAAGATTGGGATAGGTATGGCATGGGAGTACCTAACCCAAACCCGGCTCGAACCCGATCTAATATGCCCGATCCCAAGGCTGACTAGATAAAGGAAGCGCCTTTCTTGTATTTGTTTGGCAAATGATGGTTCTTAATTGCAATTTTATCTATATTAATCCCCACTCCACACACATGCCTACATTGTCCTCCATTCCCAAAAATTCCTCCACGCCTCCTACTTCCCATCTTCTTTCTACGTACAATAGCCACCTCTTCTAAAATTACACACCCAACTCCTTCCTCTTTGTAATATTCAGTGATGTTGGGCATCGGTTCAGGCCCGAGCCCGAGTTTGGGTATGTAGTGGGTTGGGCTTGGGTAAAGGTTGGCTTAGCCCGAACCAGAAAATTTCAGGCTGGGTATAGCCTAAGACCGGCCCATGGACACCCCCCAACCAAACAGAAAACGAATAATTGGATTGGATGAAATGGTTGTATCAGCTGATGCAATACATACCAATCAAAAATAAAATGAGCTAATACTGCATTAGTTGTGTTGCTCAAAAATAGTACCTGAGATGGATACATGGTCGCGTAGACACGTGAGGTGTGCCAACCATTGCGCATGGATGATCAAAAGGGTTTGTGAGTTCAGCCTTGCCTCAATTAATAGGACTTTGTGTAAAACTTAAGTCTATGAAAATGTAGAATTTTGTGGATTTTTGCTTTTTTGGATGAGGGTAGCTAAGAATAGGACAGTTGCTATCGCAATAGTTACTCTACTCCTAGATTAGACAGTAAGCTACTCCTATGGATGGATGCACTACTCCTAAAATATGTTGATCTACTCCTAAGAAGTATTTGATCTACTCTTAAGATTTTAGATGCTACTCCTAGGTAGAAGATAAGAAAGTAATAAAGCAGATAACAACTAGTTACTTACTTCCATTGAACAACAAATGAAGATTACAGCTCTGATGGAAGCTCCTATGAGTACAAGCTAGAAGGAAATGCAGTAGCTAAAGCTAAAGCTAAAGTAGTAGTAGTAGTAGTAGAAAGTCTGGATGTGTCGGGGGGCTGTCTTTCCTTTGCCTTCACAGCTTTTTATATCTCGATCCTCCGCCTCCGAAGGGCCGTCGCCCACGACTAGCGTCCCACGATCCCTCATGGGTTTCCATCATAGGTAGCTCCTCATTGCCCTATTGCCATGTCTCTTTCGGAGATAACCGTTCCTCCATTTCTTGTTCCGCTTCCCACACCTTTGCTTTAGGAGAGTAGCTTCGTAAATCATGGGGTTCTGATGAGGATCTAACTCTTTCTGTTGTCTCGATCTTGGACTTAATACTCGGCTTCATGTATCACCTCGACCTCTAAGTTGCTCTGTCTCCTCGGCTTCGAGCCTCGATCCAGGGGTTACTCGGTTCATATGTCATCTCGAGCCTCGACCTCAGGATTATTCGGTTCATATGTCATCTCGAGCCTCGACTTTGGGGTTACTCAGTTCCCGATCTCGGGTCTTTGTATACTGCTTCGATCTCGGGATCGTTTGATGTTATTATGCTTCGGCCTCTGGATCTCCATCTCGGCCTCGACATCCTCTTCGAGGTCGCTCGGGTTCGACATTGATGGCATTATCTTCCATATGTCACTTGTGTGACGTGGATTAATACGGCAGCTGTGCGCCTTGGTCAACACTCTGTTGAATTGTATCGCCATAATTGTGAAGTCGGCGTGATGATGTAATTTGAACTCGAGTGTCGAGCAACATTTAATGCGTGTCTTCCCTTATTGGCCGACGCCTCTGTTTCCTTGCAGTCTCGTATGCGACGGTTCCACCAACGTCGACACCGATTAGTCCCCTTATCCTACCTGTACGATGTCGTGGTTACACTGATTGTGGCATATTGGATGGATGCCAAGTGCCCGTCTCGACGATGGATATCCACCAATCAGCACTCGAGTATTTTCCTCAGTAATAGGTTGATTGAAGCAACCAAGCATTTATTTCTGTATCAATTGACGCCGTATCAATTGACTAAGCAACCAAACGTCCTTTTAGTTAACTATACTAAAGTTGCATTCACTTGTAGCACCACTTCTCATAACTCATGTAATCTTAGATTAATTTAGAAGTCATGGTTAAGTTTTGCTTCCTAAAATACTATGAGAATAAGTTTACGGTGACAAAGAAAAAAGGTTGGTCGGCAGGTGTGTGTTTGGAGTTCGTACGCGGTTGGTTGTTTTCATTGAAGAAAACAAAGCAAAATCACATGCATGAGTAAGGAAAGGCAACCATTTCATTGATTAAAGTATGATTTGCATCCCAATATCTCAGCTGTCAATTTTATTCACAAACTAATATCTACGGCAACACGTCGTTCCACTCCGTTGGTGTACTGTCTGTCTGATTAGGACAAAATGACAATATTACATCTTCTAAAAATATTATATCACATGAATCCACGTGTCTCTACGGAGAGTGCTTCTGTCTTTACATGTCAGGTTAGGTTGAGGTGACTATAGTTAGACAGTAGTCAAACATAACGTCCATAGACAACAGCTAAAGACAGATACTCATTTAAGAATAAAATTGATGAATTAATGAGATATCGGGATGGTTTTCTAACCGTATTTTTTTAATTTTTTAGAGTTGAGCCAATGGCTGACAGATAGACCAGACTATACGATCCCGACTACCATACTAGGTCCATCACCACGGATCTAGTTAAAACTTGACGAGTTCAACCTATACCATCTCGTCAGAGCATCCGCCCTCTCATTACAAGACCTTGGGACATAAATAAACAAGACATACTCGGATCCTATGATTAAAGATCAAATAGCTCTCACTTTCGCCGCTACATCATCCGGCCAAAGCCGCCCACCATTGAGAATATCGATGGCTGTCATACAGTTGGACTCCATGACGACCTTCACCACACCCCTACTCAACGTTGTATGCACCGCTAGGAGTATGGTTTACAGCTCAGCTTCCAACACAGTAGAAACACATACCTCCTTACCCACCGCCCCATTGTACACCTCCTTCATCCTCCAACGCCACGACACCCACCGCCACCTCCTTCGAAGGCGGATCCCACGAAGCATCTCCCTGAACCACCATGGCTCCGTCCTCCCGTTTTCGTGGCATTGATACACAAAGTGGCGCATGGTAAACGTGAACCTCTTTATGGGAGAGACAACCAGATTTCTCTAGGGGAGAAACCAAAAACCCTAATTTTCATTTATCATCCAAAAACCCTCTTACAAACCCTAAGTCTTCCTTTTATATGTTTAAAGAGAGACCAAACCAACTCACACATGGACTCAGACATGAATCAACCTAATCCAAGTAACCAAACCCGGAATTCAAATAGGAGAAAACCGACTAGAAATAGGAAATTTGCTAAAAAAGGAAAGACTGAGCAAACTGCCTAAAAAGGAAAATTTTCCACTAAAACGAGATTTTAAACCAAAAGGAAAAGGAATCTGGAGATTCAGAGGTAAAGGTCATGGAGAGATCTTCGATCTCCGATGAATCATAATGGGCTCGTCGAGCCGGTCGTTTTGATTGGTCGCATGCCCCGATCGGACATCGTGGTCGAAAGTTATGCCCATCCGACGGTCGGGGTTGTACGGAGATCTGAGTCGGACGGATGGAGTCCGAATGCGTCCGAATCACCTTGGGAGTTGCTCCAGATCGGACTCGATCAGGTCTGGGCTTAGTCACGCATCACAAAGAATCCAAAATTTTAAAGACACGTATTCTTACCATGGAAAGAAGACAGAAATGGAGATAGAGATCACAATACTTAGAAAAAGACTTGAATCCATCTCTAAACCCATTCAAGTAGACACGTAAACTCGGTCCATGATTGTATCCCAAACGTCAAATTCTCACGCTCCCACATCATCAATTCATCAATCGATCATGTACCATTGATTATTCTCATATACCACGTTTTACTTGCATTGGATTAATTTTCCTCCCAAACAACTGTTTTACATTAAACCACTCAGTAATCATGTCAATAACTCCATATAAAATCTGATTACGGCTCCTCCAAAGCGAATCCTAAACCACACGTTGGAACCCACCGCCGCAGCAGCTGCTGCTCACGTGACTCAGACCGTCGCCCGTGTCGTGACATCTTCCCGCACGCCATCGCCACGTGTCAGTATCCGGTCGGGCGGAAGCTGCCGAAGCGAGGTGGGCTCCTTCCCTATAAAAACCCCGCCCGCTACCCATCGTCATTGGTACCACCGTTTTCGTGAGGCGTTTCGCGTGCAGTGCTCGAGAAGAAGAAGCATTCCGCTCTCTTTGATCTCATATAGATAGCCTTGGTTCTTCTTCCCCAGTCGATCTCCAAAGGAGCTAGGAGGGAGCTTGTTGATCTAGTCGGCAAGCTATCATCTAATTAGCGAGTAGCGAGTGAGTAGACATCCATCCAGAAGCTTTAATTTTGTTTCCTGGTTGTTTGATGCGCGCATGCTTCTGATTGCCGACATAGATTGTCTCATATAGCACTATATATATGGGTGTTTGATCTCATCGTTCTCATTTCGCTGCTTTCCTTTTCATCGAGCCAAGCCCTTTTTGGTGCGTTTCAAGGTGTTTTTTTTTTAGTTTTGGTCCGTTTTATTTCAATATTTTTGGTGTTTAGATTGGAGATTGCCCTTGCATTTTATATTTATTTACGAAGTTGCCTGACAATAGGGATTTTGGAGGCAGAAGTTTGGGGGATAATCTGGTAAACTTACGTGACACGATTTTTTGCCATTTTTTTTTGAAGGAAGCGAAAAAAAGGGGCGGAGAAACAGAGAGAAGCGAGAAAAAGGAGAGAAGATGACGGTGACACCAAAGATCACGGTGAGCGATGGGAACCTGGTGGTACGGGGGAAGACAATCCTCGCCGGCGTGCCGGACAACATCGTCGTCACTCCCGGGTCCGGTGAAGAGGGCCTCGTCGCCGGCGCCTTTCTCGGCGCCATCGCCTCCGACTCCAATAGCCTCCACGTCTTCCCCATCGGCACTCTAGTGTACGAAGCAAAATCCCGACCCCTCTCTTAATTTTGTACGCAATCAATCGTAAAATATCTATGTATCTGATGGTTTTGGTTTTGGTGGCGGCGAGCAGAGATCAGCGGTTCATGTGCCTGTTCCGGTTCAAGCTGTGGTGGATGACTCAAAGGATGGGTAGGCACGGCCGGGACGTGCCGCTGGAGACCCAGTTCATGCTGGTGGAGACCAAACAGGACGGCGGCGATGGGGCGGCGGACGAGGAGGAGGAGGAGGATGACGGCACCATCTACACGGTGTTCCTCCCACTCCTGGAAGGCCCCTTCCGCGCCGTCCTCCAGGGCAACGACCGCGACCAGATCGAGATCTGCCTCGAGAGCGGTGAGTACTCATCCGACGGTTGGAGGCGACGCAGAGCACCCAGAGTTGCATCCAATCCATACATCGATATAGCTAGCTAGATAGATAGAATAGATGACTAGGAGGAATTAGGAATTCCGAAACGAACTTTGGGCACTTGTGGTGTGCAGGGGACAAGGCGGTCCAGACCAACCAAGGCCTGTTCATGGTCTACATGCACGCCGGGACCAACCCCTTTGAGGTCATCAACCAGGCCGTCAAGTATGTCCCGATCTCCTCCAATCTCTCTCTCATTTTTTCCTTGAAATCTTGAGGCTATTTTGTTGTCATGTTATTATGCTAATGAATGAAACAATCAAACAGGGCGGTTGAGAAACACATGCAAACTTTCCACCAACGGGAAAAGAAAAAGGTAAAGCAAGCAACCAGCTCATGTGCTAGTCCATGGATGAATCCCAATGTTGTTTCCTTGTTTTTGTTTGGTGTTTTATGGACTGATGTTTTGGTCGGGGGTGGGCGCAGATGCCGTCTTTTCTTGACTGGTTTGGCTGGTGCACATGGGACGCTTTCTACACCGACGTCACCGCCGAGGGCGTCGAGCAGGGCCTCAAAAGGTATTCACTCCGACGAGTCCTGTTTAGCTGCTGCCCGTTTCCTCACACTACTATCATATCAATGAAATAGATCTCAATCCAATGACTGAGATCATTAGTTCACCCACTCCTTTCTTTGGCCGTCTTCATGGTCATTGTATGTCTTCTTTCTAGAGTTCCTAGATTGATCCTGTCCTTCCGTTTTTGCTGAGTCAGCTTATCAGAGGGCGGAGCGCCTCCCCGGTTCCTCATCATTGACGACGGGTGGCAACAAATTGGCGAGGAGCACAACAAAGATCAGGGAGACGCCGTGGTCCAAGAAGGAGCACAGTATGTTGTTGTTACAAATGAGTTAAAAGAGTTGCAAAATTTATGAGTGGATTAATGGAGAAATCTATCGATTTTGTTGCAGGTTTGCAAGCAGATTGACGGGGATCAAGGAGAATGCCAAGTTCCAGAACAAGAATGGCGAGAGCGACCAAGTCGCCGGGCTTAAGATGGTGGTGGACCAAGCCAAGCGTCAACACAACGTCAAGTACGTGTACGTGTGGCACGCTCTGGCCGGGTACTGGGGCGGGGTGAAGCCGGCCGCGGCGGGGATGGAGCACTACGACAGCTCGCTGGCCTACCCGGTGCAGTCGCCGGGGGTGCTCGGGAACCAGCCGGACGTGGTCATGGACAGCTTGTCGGTGGTGGGGCTGGGGCTCGTCCACCCCAAGAAGGTGTTCGACTTCTACAACGAGCTCCACGCCTACCTAGCCTCGTGCGGGGTCGACGGCGTCAAGGTCGACGTGCAGAACATCATCGAGACCCTCGGTGCCGGCTACGGCGGCCGCGTGTCCCTCACCCGGTCGTACCACCAGGCGCTCGAGGCCTCCGTTCAGCGTAACTTCCCGGACAACGGGTGCATCTCCTGCATGTGCCACAACACCGACGGGCTCTACAGCGCCAAGCAGACGGCGGTGGTCAGGGCCTCCGACGACTTCTACCCGAGAGACCCGGCGTCCCACACCATCCACATCTCCTCCGTCGCCTACAACACTCTCTTCCTCGGCGAGTTCATGCAGCCCGACTGGGATATGTTCCACGTACGTCTCTTCTTTCTTTTAGCACTTCTCCAAGAATTGCATTGCCTGCATTGCATTTGGGTTCTGAAATTTCTCTGTTTTGCTTGCAGAGTCTCCACCCAGCTGCAGATTACCACGGCGCTGCTCGGGCCGTCGGTGGTTGCGCGATCTATGTTAGGTGAGTCCTTTTGACTTTTATTTGGTGTCCTTCTGTTGTTGTATCTTGCTCATTTGCACCTCCTTGATGTGTTGAAACGTGATGTTTGTGCCAGTGACAAGCCGGGCCAGCATAACTTCGAGCTGCTGAGGAAGCTGGTCCTCCCAGACGGGTCCGTCCTCCGTGCCCAACTCCCCGGCCGCCCCACCCGTGACAGCCTCTTTGATGACCCCGCCCGTGATGGCACCAGGTTGGCATCTAGCTATATCCTCCTATTCTGAAGGACTCTTTATGTATAAAGATCAGTTGGTGATCTCATGTTGTAATCGGGAAATTTTGAACAGCTTGCTGAAGATCTGGAACATGAACAAATGCACTGGGGTAGTGGGAGTGTTCAATTGCCAGGGCGCTGGGTGGTGCAAGGTCACCAAGAAGACGCGCATCCATGACGAGGCTCCAGGCACCCTCACTGGCATTGTCCGCGCCCGGGACCTGGACTCCATCGCCCAAGTCGCCGGCCAGGACTGGGATGGCCAGGTTGTCGTCTACGCCCATCGATCAGGTGACCCATCCTTCCATCGCTGCTCTAATTAGTTCTTAGAATCAGATCATGGGCTCTATTTTAATTCAATTATTTGTGTGTCTGTGTCTGTGCAGGGGAGGTGGTCCGGCTGCCAAAGGGTGCCACCTTGCCGGTCACTCTCAAAGTGCTCGAATACGAACTCTTCCACATCTCTCCTCTTAAGGTGCATTTCTACCACCATCTTCATCCTCGTTGCTAAGCAATCAGAGTACCAAATTACCAAATTACCAATACCAATTCAGTTTGTTAAATGATTTGATCATCTGTGCAGGCGATCACCTCAAGCATCTCATTCGCGCCCATCGGGCTTCTCGATATGTTCAACTCTGGAGGAGCGGTGGAACAAGTAGGCATCCAGATGATGTCCACCACCACCACCGCCGGTTCTGACCAGCACGACGATGGCAGTGTCCTCTCTGAGCTGCCAAACACCCTGAGCGAGAACAGAGAGCCAATCGCTGTCATTACTCTCAAGGTTCGTGGCTGCGGCCGGTTCGGGGCTTACTCGTCTCAGAAGCCACAGAAGTGCACATTGAACTCATCGGATGTCGAATTCGGCTATGACTCGGCCACCGGGCTCGTGACGCTGAACATCCCTGTGCCGCAGGAGGAGATGTACAGATGGTCTATGGAGATCACTGTCTGAATTGGAGGAGAACTTCCTCGTTGAGTTATTGTTGTCATTGTTAGCGGTGATGATTAAGAGATTAGCTAGAGTAGAGGGGGTGGAGGAAGCAGGGTTGGGACTGCTTTATGATACCCCTAATAATGTTGGTCTTTGTACTAGGTTTAATTCCTGTTGCTCATTTAATAAAGTGATTTTTAACTTTGCTGTCATATCTTCAAGTATTAGATTAATTATTTCTAATATTAAACCTTTTTTTTTTTTGAAGAGATAAGCCCGAAGGCTGGGTTACATCAGACTACTAGCCCCTACTCGTATGATCACACCCACAGACGGGGTAATCAGACATAAGAGCTGACACCTCCCGGGCTTGTCGGGCCACAAAATCCGCTCGCTGATTATCTTCCCGGGGAATATAAAGAACCTCAAAATTCTTGAAACGCCCCGCCAGCCACCAAATCTCGCGCATAGGCAAGAGGAAACTCCCCAACACAGGGAAACGCCCATTGACAAGATTAACAGCTGCAAGGGAATCACTTTCCACCATTACTGAAGAAAAACCTCTATCCATACCCGCTTGCATAGCTAGTTTAATTGCTGACAACTCACCATGAAGGACTGCATCTTCCCCAACCTCCACCACATTAGACATCGTCCAGCTAATACTATCCTCCTCATCCACACATACTACGCCAACTCCTGCTGCCCTCCCATCTTCGCCCACGGATGCATCTACCTGTAGTCTAGCACCCTGCCAGGATTCTCGAGCAGACAGAATACTTGGGGGATGCTCACCATGCACGAGCAGGAACTCGCGAGCCAACCAACATATCCGGCGGCAAAGCTTGTCCACCTGATCTGGTTCTTCCTCATATAGCAGTAGACATCGAGATTTCCAAAGGCTCCACAGGGTATAAGCAGCTACCGACTTCGCCCTCTTGAGCTCTGCATTTTTAAGGCTTCTCCCAAGCAGTAGAAAACAAGCGTCCAGGTCCCATGAGGAAAGATCTACCAGCCGGCAACCTTGAAGTACTTCTTCCCAAGTAGATATGGCAAATGGGCACTCAAAGAATAAATGATCTAATGTTTCATCAGCTTCATGGCAGCGTGGACAAGCCTTGTCGCTAGTTTGGCGCACGTTCCACAGGGCCGCCAGAGTGGGGAGCTTCCGGTGTGCAAGCCTCCATAAGAAGTGGCGGACACGGGGGCCAGCGGGAGCACGCCATACTCGCCACCACCAGTGTTGAATCTCATCCGCCGCCAGACTACTTGGCCGGCACGATTCCAGAAATTTGTAGCATGCCCCAGTGCTTAGGCGCCCATCCACGCTACCAGTCCATTGGAACCCATCAGCAGTTGCAGACCCATCAACGGGAGTGGCGACTATCTCCTCCACCAAGCTTTCCGGCAAGCATCTCAGTAGAACATCCCGCCTCCATCTCCCCCTTGAGTCCAGCACATCCCCAACCCGCAGGCTAAGTAGCTCATCTCCCATGAGTAACGGGCAGGGGATCCTCTGTATCGCTGCATCTCCAAACCACCAGTTCTCCACGAAGTTGAGTCTGCTACCCACCCACGGCGACCAATATATACCTTGGTTGAGGATTCGTGCTGCTCTACATACCGACTTCCATAGCGGCGAAGCTCTGCTAGGTGCAGTAGCCAAAGGAATTCTCCCTTCCCATCTATATTTCCCTCGAACAACAAGGGTCCAGGCCGTTCGTCTATCTTCTAGAAGGTCTGCTACACGCTTCATCCGCATAGCAGATTGCCATAAGCGGAGATCCTTCAAGCCCAGTCCTCCAACAGCCTTGTGAGTGCACACCTTCCCCCATGGGATCACCGACATGCCTCCTCTTTTCCCCTGCCATAAGAAAGCCCTCACAATTGCATCAATTTTCCCCAGAATACAGGCGGGTACAGGCCGTGCCATCATTTGGAACACTGGTATTGCCTGAAGCACCGTTTGAGCCATGACCGCCCGTCCAGCCCCAGACAAACGGTTCACTGTCCCATGAAGAAGCTTGTCCTGAATTGCCTCTACCACAAAATTATAGCCATGTCGAAGGATCCGCTCAGAATCCAGCGGAATCCCTAGGTATCTCCAAGGCCCTCTCTTTTCAGACATCCCCAACCGGCGAGTTATGCGAGCCCGTCTTCTACTGGAGGTTGCCTTGGAAAACTTAACACTTGACTTGTCAAGGTTCATCTCCAGCCCCGAGAGGTTCCTGTACCACCGTAATGCCGTTAGCAATTTCTGAGTCTCCAAGGAGGTCGCTCGAGTGAAAAACAAGCAGTCATCTGCATAGAGAAGATGACTTATCCTAAAGTCCGTCCGAGCAAAATAGACGCCATGGCCAGCCATCAACGGAACCTTGAGGAGCCTTGTAAGGACTTCCTGGCATAAGATGAAGAGATACGGCGACAGCGGGTCACCTTGTCGTAACCCCCTTTGTGACGGGAAATAACCACAAATCCGCCCATTCAGAATCAATGAGAAGTGAGCTGTAGAGACACACTGCATGACCCAAGAGACCCAGACATCAGGGAATTCCATTGCCTGCATCACTCGCCTCAAAAATTCCCAGCTAACAGAGTCATATGCTGAAACCTTGTCATAATTATATGAAACCATGTGGTATCTCCCTCGTGGATGATCCAGCCCCTTCAAAAACACATTTATTTCCGTCCTTCCATATGGGCCATAGAGTATATCCAATCCTTGATTTGCACTCCTCAATTCTCTCGTCCGAAGAAGATTTAAGATGTAAATCCTTCCAATTATGCCATCCCTTGCTCTGTAGCATTTCAGTGTCCTGATGGAAAATAGCTTCCTAAACCTCTATGGACTTCTCACAACCCACCAAGATGTGTTCAATGGATTGTAATTTATGAGCACATCTCGGGCATGATCCATCCTTCGCAGCTCCTACTCGCCATAGCATGTCTCGTGTCGGCAATTTGTTATGTATAGTTTCTGACACATGGTGAGCGTGAAAGATATAGCCTCTCGACAAGAGAGACGACCGTCCTCTTTGTGGGAGGGAAAATCAGAATTCTCAATAGGAGAAAACTACTCAAAATCTCATTAATCAAAAACTAAAATTCCAATTACAGAGTAATGAGAGACCTATCTACATATGAACTCAAACTGCTTAAAGATAGCAACTAATCTCAATCAAACTATTAATCAAACTGCCAAAATTGGAAAAAAAAACCTAGTCATAAAAACACCGTCAAATATGGAAAGTTTTAATAAAATTGAATTTTGGGGCATCATAAAAAGGAATCTGGGCTTGGAACACCTTGAATCATGGGGGGATCTTTGATATGACTTTTATAGAGCTCGTCAAGCCGGTCGATTTGACACCTCATACGCCCCGATCGGACACCGTGATCAAAAGTTATGCCATCCGACGACCACGGTCGTCCGGAGACCTATTTCGGATTGATGGAAACCGAGTTCGCTCCGACGCCTTGGGTGTCTCGCAGGTTCAGCCTCCCCCCGTTGATTCAGCCTGTTCTAACCTGCATCAGTTTCCTAGAGAAAGGTCTTAGAGGTCCAAAAGGGCCTCTCCAAATGCTATTCCACCTATACTGGTCCCCTCAACCACTTCCCTGCTATCTTTAGACAAGCTCAGATATTTACCTTTAGATGACACCTTCCCCTGTGAGTCTCTTATACATAAAGCTTTATCAATATATCCTTCTTCAATATCTATATTCAAAATCAAATTAACCACATCAGCTGGAAACAAGCATGAGATTTTCCTTCTTCGCCATCTCCCCTGCTGATCAATCAACTTCCCAACTTCCAGCCGATTTGACATCTTCTCCATGTCGTAGAACGTGGGCTTCATTGAAATTGGCATATTAAGAATCCACCATTCCTTAAGAACATTAATATGGCTACTCCACCCAGGATCCCATCTAACATCACATTGAAGAAGAGGCAGAGTGAGACAAATAGAACGCCAAATTGGAGAAGAGAAGCTACCAGGCTTATTAGGAGGCATAACACCTCTCCAGTTATATTTAGCTTTCACCACTCGCTTCCAAAGTGGGTTTTCTGAGGGTAGTAACTGAGTTGCCCTTTGCATTCGAAGTGCCTTCTGCCATACCGCAAGCTGACGACCCAATCCCCCTTCCTCTCGTGGTGTACAAACAGTCTGCTACTTAATCACTGACATCCCATGTTTGACATCCTACATGAATGTTGTAGACAATTTTTATCAATCTTTTAAAGAACAGATAGAGGGACATGTGTAGCCTTCATTGTATAAACAAGAATCGCCTGAGTCACATTTTGAAGGAGAGTGACTTTCCCAGGGAACACCAATCGAGCACCACGCCATTGAGAGATCTTGGAAGATACTTTTTCAATAAGCTTTGTAAAGTCAGCTCCACGCAAACGTACCCCGATGAAAGGAATTCCCAAATAGCTCCATGGTCCTTGTTCCTCCTTGATATTGAGCCTACGACATGTCTTCCAACGCAACCTTGGTGACATCATGGGAGACAACTTAATACCTGACTTAGCTACATTGAGTTGCATGCCAGAAACCTCCTTATATATTTATCAAACAAAGAACGGGTCTAGCACACCTCAAGAAGATATGCCTTATAGTAGTGATAAGGCAGTCATCAGCGCGAAGCAAATGAGTAAACTTCCCCTCCAATCTTCGCATATTCACACCCACCAAACCACACGCTTGATCTTTAATCCAATGAGAAAGTATGGCATGGACCAATATAAATAGAAAAGAGGACAAAGGATCACTTTGATGTAAGCCCCGATGCGGTGCTATGTGACCATATAGCTACTCATTAATAATAAAAGAAAACATTGGTGTAGAAAGACAAAGCATGATATGTGAGGAACCGTCCCTCTAAATCTGGTCCGATCGCGTTAAGTCGAGGGTCTGGTTTGGTTAGTTTTGGCCCGGTTGGCCTTGTTCAATGATCGCTTCGATTGCTGCAGCTCCATGAGCATTTTCTTAATCTGCCATTATGGAGTTGGGTTTCACACTCGTGTAGTGCACACATGATATTGGATTGATATATGTGATTGATTAAATCTTTATAGGCGCTCTTGATCGGGGAAGATCGGAACTCGATCGGGGAAGATCGAAACGGACGGCCGAGATCAAGTATGACTTTACTATAAATATCATTTTCCTTTCTCCCCCGTTTTCTTTCTTTCCTCCACCCATCCCCTTTCTCTTCTTCTTCTTCTCTTTTCTTTCCCCTGTTCCCGCGATCCCTTTCCCGTCGGACAGCTCCGCGCGCGCGAGAGAGAGGGAAGCAGCTCCGGCGAGCTTGGAGGCGTTCCACGGCGAGGCCCCTCCCTTCCTCCTCTTCCCTTCTTCCGCGGCGGCTTCCGTTCTTCTTCTCCGGCGAGGCTTTGAGGGGTTTGAGAGCACCGGCGGTTCTCCGGCGGCTTGGAGGCGTTCCACGGCGAGGGAGGAGGTGGATTAGCACGGAATTGCGGCGGTTTAAGGCCGGATTAGCGAAACAAAGTAGGGTTTAGCCTAAACCTAGGTTAGGTTATGATTGTTCTTAAGCTAATTAGCCGTTTATCTCTTGATTTCTTCTTGCTAAATGATGCTTCTAGGGTTGCTAAATTACTGTCTTAAGTTTGGTAGGATTTGATTTGGGTTTTATCCGAATTTTAGCAACTTTTTCCCGGATTTTGTCGGTTTTCTGTTCTTCAATGAACAGTCGAGTTCAAGCTCGATTTCTGAGCTGTGTGAGCATGATATCATCTGATCATCAAGAGGACAGTTGTAGATCAGCGAATCTACTTTCAATCTCCGCTGGTTTCATAATTTTTGGATTTATATACGATTTATGGTGAATTATTTCCTAAACTGCTGCAAAACAGAATTAGTGGAAAAGTTAGTGAAATTAAGTGGATTTTTGGTATTGGTTCGATCTGATCTTGGGATAGGTTGTCCCTAACGTTAATTAGGACTGACCTAGGGGTTTTGGTTCCTATTTGACTGGTTTTTGAGGTATTTATGCCTCTTGTTTCCATTTCAGTCCGAAGAACGAATTACATGGTTTTCATCTTTTTTCGCTTATCTGTTTGAGTCGAATTTCTGGTAGATGTTTTGGAAACCGCTAATGAACATGCATGTCAAGTTTCATGTTAATTGCACGGGCGTAGTGAAATTTAGGTCAAACCCTTCCTCTTGCTACCTTATGAAATTAAGGACCTACTATTCACTTATAATATGTTGAATCCTCCTGGAACCCTTAATTGAATGCGTTTAGTGACATCTAGGATAAACATGTTTGGTTCGGCAAGTTTTGGGTGTTGAACCCTTGTTTATCGGCACGTTAAATTACTCTCTAAATCCCTTGCTTTAATAGCGTCAAATTGACAAGCATGCTTAGTATAAATATATGTGTTTTGAATTATGTTAGGGAGCATGTATGCCTAGTTTTACATTAATTGGTTGAGTTGGTTGAGAATCATAGCATGCACCTCCTTTACTTATTTTTCATACTATTGGAACCTTGTACTTCTTATGCATCTATGTAGATATATATCTAAGCCCGTGTGGGGCTTGTGGTTGAACCAAATGAGTCATGTCCCTTGGGATGTTTAGATAGAATTAAGGGTCTGAGTTGTGCCATGTGTGTATTAAATTATTGTTTTTTGTTATGTTTAATTGTGTGACCGGGGGTGTACCCCGTTGTATTATTCCTGTTGACGGCTGTGTATGTCGTTGTAATACTGGAATTTGGATTGTAATGTGAAATCGCTTGTTAACGACCTGTGTTGCCGATGTGTAGTTGGATTACGCTAAGTTGTTTGCTTGGCCTTGTAGAGGCGTGTGTAGCTTAGACCTTTACTATAATTAGCCTCTTGCTATGTTTATCTTCCGGCAAACTTGATGCTTCGTCTAGCCCCGTGTGTTGTTTCGGCATATTATTGCATGCTCCTATTTATGTATTCATGTGCCTGAGCATTGCATGCATTTGATTGCATTAGAAGCATTAGGCTAGGATGTGGGTGAATAAGGGTTTCGCCAATCCGAGGGCTCGGGTAGCTCGGATCTAGCCATAGGACCGGGCTTGGGTAGACAGTGGTCTTGGACATGGAATTGTTATGATGTTAATCGTATGTTATCGATGTTATTGTATAGTTGGTTGCAATTACTTTGATTGAGGTTTAGAGGTTGTGTCGTTTCTCCAAGGTCAAGTGCTAAGAATGGTTGTTGACGCGTTCGCGACGTGCGTCCCCAAGTGTGGTGATCCTGCATGGTACTGTTCCCCTGCTAGTGTTAAGGGTGATCTTGGTAACATACTCAAGAGAGGTTCATGACAGGTCCCATTGGGACATCGATAGGGTTATGGGACTCATGGCATACCTTAGACTTGGCGGGGCAACGACATTGTTCTTGTTTTTCTTCCTTCAGTGTGGCGTAGAATAGAACCCCATTGAGCTTTGATTCTCACTCCTACCCGGGCTGCATTGGCGATGTAGGTCGATACAATTCCTTCTCTTTCATGTAGTCTTCTACATGATGGCGCGACGTTCTCGAGGTGATCGCGGACTTGGAGTTTCGAGGAATGTCTAAGGACCATGGAGTTCCCTTTTGAGTTCATAGTTGTACTTTCATAGTTATATTAAATGTATAATTTCCTTATTCGAGGATTTGATTATATGTATTAAATTGTGTATTGAGGGTTGGTGAAATTGTTGTATAAATAAATACTGAATCAGAACTTGTACAAGTTAGTGAAATTATGATTGTTGAATTTTTGCTAATGTCAAGCTTAAGGGCCATCAACAGATCATTCTTCGGTGCCTTTTGAATAGAATGCAAAATTCCCAAGGCAATTGCAACATTATCAAAAACACCCCTCTCCGGGATGAAAGCTGATTGTTATGGCTGAATGATGTTGGGCAATACAGACTTCATTCTTTGTGCTAAGATAGTTGTAATAATCTTATATGATACATTACATAAACTAATGGGCTGGTATTGTTTCACTCTTCTAGGTAGTTTATATTTCGTAATGAGAGCTATAAAGGTTTCATTCCATCCATTCGGCATCCTTTTAGAATTAAATAAATCCAACACCATTTCTGCCAAGTCATCCCAATGATAACCCAATATTCTCGATAAAAATTTGTAGAAAACCCGTTTGGTCCTGGACATCGGTGATGACCCAACCGTTTAAGCCTCTGCAACCTCATCTTTAGTAACTTCCTGCATGACCAGAACCTGATCATCTTGTGAAATACAAGGCAGAGTAGGGCATGTGATTTGTCCACCTACATCCTCACACTGCTTTGAGTAATGAGCAATAAATTCACTCCCCATCCCCTCAAGAGGGGACACGGTCTTACTAGATGCATTCACAAGCTCTTTAATAGGTGACTTTAATCCCCCTAAAATCATCATAGAGTGAAAAAAAGGTAAAATTCTCATCCCCATATTTAAGCCATTTCAATATGGAGTTTTGTGCTCTTGAGAGATCTCGCTGCCGAAGGACCGCACCATACAAATTCTCAAGGTCCTGCATATGTTGTTCTTCTTCCTCAGAAATATCTGAAATCTCCTCTTGAGAGTATAGAATTTCTAAATTACGAGAAATAAGGCGGAACTTCAAAGAATTATCCTCCTCTTTATTCCACCGTTTAATCCTTTTCTTAATCTCCCTATGCCTATAGTACATATGAAAACCCAGATTCCTATGACGTTGCCTATCCCAGGCTAGCTGCACCACTGATCTAAAGGCCGGCGAAGGTAACCATTCATTCCTAAGCTGAAAAATGCATGGTCCAGTATGATTAGGCTTGACTCCCACCATACCCAGTAGAGGGCAATGGTCTGAGGCCACCCGAGGCAAATGTTGCACAACTGTATGTTCAAATTTCTCGGACCATATGCCATTACAAAGACCTCTGTCCAGTCTTTCAAGAATTCTGGAGCGCTCGTATTGCCGGTTATACCAGGTAAATGGTTGCCTAGAAAACCCCATATCACACAGATCATTCCTAGCAATACATTCCAGGAAGTCAGTGACCTTAGTAGAGAATTCGAATGCTTTACCTCCCCTTTTTTCTTCTGGCAAGCAGACCACATTAAAATCCCCCACGATTAAGTGAGGAAGCTCAATATGATGAAAGTAGGACATTGCCTCCCATAACTGATGACGTTGGCATGTCCTCCTTACCACATAAACAACAGTTAACAGCTAATGCTCATCATCCTCAGATGTGATCACTGCATGAATTGCCTGTGTGCACGGTGCCTGACAAGTTACAAGCCCATATGCATTTCTCCAAACAATAAGAATGCCACCCATGTGCCCTGTCGCAGGTATATGTCATGCGCCACAGGCCAATGCCCCAACGATTCCAACAGAAGATCTTCATTGGGAAACTATGGGGGTTTCGGTGTTGCTCTCCACCTCCATAAATCTCCCTTTCTTGGCAATATGCTGAAGCATAGGGGTCTCACCGTCCTCATCCTACATATAATCTCCTTCAGTAAGCACAGATGCTTGAGTAGGGTAACCCTCAAGCACCATCCTCATCCTACATAGGGATCCTTAGGAAGCAATGGCGGAGAATCCAGAGGAACAATAGTTATAGGAGGTATAGCATTTAATATCCCTTTCCCCTCAATCGCTAGATTAAGCATATGAACACCTCTAGAGTGGGGCTCGCCCAGATGTGTTCATGGGCCCTGGCCCAAGGCGGGCCGTTGAGAGTAACTTAGGCTTGGTGGGCTGGCCCTGTCTTACCTCTTTCCTAGGCCTCTAGTCAGGACTAGAGGGTTTCCCTATTTGACTGGGCTCGACTAGAGCCTGCTCTCTTACACACTGCCTTAATAAGGTTAATCTCCTCCAACTCACGTCAGGTACCTCTGGTGCTGTCAACAGTCATTCCTCTCAAATCAAGCGATCCAGCACTGAAAAACAAGACTTAGGACACAGAGTGATACGTAACTTCCTCTAACGTTGAAACTGAGATTGAGCCTGGAACCTAGGACAACCTCTACACTTCGATCAGAGTGATTCCAACTTGCTAGACAGTGTTCTCGATAACATGGATCATCATAACAAATCACGTCCTGAACCTTGCTATCTAACCTCAGTCCTAAGGCTAGATCTAAGATGTCCGAGCCCTCGTATCGGCGATCAACCATCGCCCACGCGTAGCCTAGGAATGCATCTAATGCAAACAATTCATGTATGATCATACGCACAAATAACAGTTCAGGCACGCAACAATATGCCAAGTATTATACATGACTAGGTGCAGCTCACAACTCGTCAAGGAGTGAACATAGCATTGGTCTAGATAAAGTAGATAAATATGCACGCAGACCTACAAGTCTCAACGAGACTAAACAACCAATCTAGATTAACAACCAACATTACTTCACACTCAGGATACAACCTCGTCTAAACAATTAAACTATAGCAACCATTATAATAATAATTGCATTAATGCTTAAGGTGTACTTAAGGTCCATTTATTCTACACATCCCAGGGCGCGACTCCCCTGGTTCAACCACAAGTCACACACAGGATTACACAGATATAATAACATATATCTATAACATGATTGAAAGTATCGAATTATCGAAATAAAACCAACGATACGACTAACTTCGAAAAATCCTAACTTTCAATCTAACCGTCCGATTGACTTGAACCTTGATATGCCTACTTAACAACATACCCCAAATCACATATACAGAAATTGGATCAATCGGTTAAACGAAAATAGATGAAGACATATAATTTTGATAACAATCCAAATTCGATAAACAATGCTTAATCCCATCGAAAATTTGTAGGATTGAAACCAAACTTTGCAAATCACTCCTAAAGATCATTAGGATCATCCTCTCCAAGAATCAAATCAATTACAAAACGAATTTTCACTTAATTTTACAAATTAAAATAATGGCTCTGTTCTGCACAATCCTGCCATTTAATTCCCTAAAACTCGTACTTAAATCCGAAAAATGTGAATCAAGTTGGAATTGAAAGCTAACTCAGAGATATACAACTTTCAGTAGAAGATAAACCAAGACCATGCACATAAAGCTCAGAAATCATGTTAGAACATCGCTGTTCTATTTAAACTAGAAAATCATAAAGCTCGAAAATCACGTTAGAACATCGTTTATTTCAATGAAAAGTTGCTTAAATCCATATCAATTCAAACCAAAATCCATCCAAGCTTCAACCAGATGTTAAGCAACCCTAAACACATCATCTACCATGGTTTAATGAAAGAAACATGCAGTTAATCAACAAAGAACACAAATCAAAGCTTAAATGAAGAATCCTACCTAACTACGCCTAATCAATGTTTAATTCTCAATTAAACTATGTAATGGAGATCTAGAGATGCTCCCCTACCTCCCGGCAACCTTCCCAAACCTCTGCAACGAACTGTCTAGGTGGATCAAAGAAGAGAAGAAGGAAGAAGAAAAGGAAAAACATGGCAGTTTCGCGGGTCTCTTATAGACCCGAGGCTGATTGGTTGCTCCCCAAGCAACCGATCGGTCTAGCTCGGTTCGATGTTCCAGAAGGACACGTCAAAGGTGGTGCCGACATCGATTCGACCGATTGAGGGAGCGATCGATCAGTTTGGGTTGATAGTTGTCCTAAAGACAGCTTCCGCGAGCCCGAACTTAGAACTTTCGATCCCAAGTTCGCCTAAGATTCTAACAAGCACATATAACAATCATAGAGCTATGTGTGCGCTACGCTGGTGTGAAACCAACCGCCAAGGTACAATGTACCAAATTGCCTTTGGGTCCAAAATCAACAATGCGATCAGACAGATCACGCTCGACACGAAAACATGCCAACATGGCACGACCCCGACCTACGCAGTCGAGCCAGATTAAAGGAACGAATCCTCACATCTTCTCCTTTAGTTTTTCCACCCCCCGACCATTTGCGCCCTTCCCTTTCCAGCGAGGCATGGTCACCATTGTCCAATGCTTACTGTACACCTCTTCCAAGTCCTCTATTGTACTCGACGCCCCCTCTCTCTCTCTCAGGTGTGGCTTCCTTCTTCATCGGAGGAGTTTTGATATGCTCTTGATCACCCCCGGCCGCTCCCAAGGCTTCCTCTTTCTCATCAATAATAGCTTGACTAACCCTTTCCTTAGATGGCGTACAAACATTCATGGGAATAACAGAGTCCTCCGACGCCCCTTGCGCAATCGAAATACTCCTTACAGTCACAACTTTGTCCCTCCCCATTCTAGAAACCTCTTGAGGCTCTGGCCGAGCAGCAAACTAGCATCCCTGTTTGGTATGCCAAATTCTCCCATAGTATCTACAAACTGTAACCCCCTCATACGAGAAAGACTTGAAAAAGGTATAAGGATCCTCTCCAATGTCACCATCCCCAACAGTGATTCCCAGCTTCATTTCAACCCACACCCTTGCAAATCTGGTTCTCCCTCCAAGTTTAGTGTTGTAGTCCAGCTTCACCGGCGTTCCAGCATACGACGCCATAGCAGTAAGGTATCTGGACTTATTGAACTCCGACGGGAGGTCGGGGAAGCGTAACCAGATGTATACCCAATCAAAACTAGCTGTCGAGGGCTATAGCATGGTCATCATTTGATCAGGGATATCGTCTTCCCTGCAACAATCCAGGGTCCTTCGGTGAGCACATAGGACATATTCTCTCGAGATTGAAAGTTGAAGACGTACACCCTTTGAGACATATCAGAAACAAGGAATGGTCTAGTAGTACGCTATTGAGAAGCAAGCCTGAGCTGTAGGAAGCCGATATCAACCCGTCCTCCGATGAAACGCCCAAAGAGAGCATTCTCCCATTGTTTCCTGCTCCTCTTCATATCCTCCGGATAAAAAAACTATTTGATATGGAAACCGCTTAACAATCGCTCGCGCCTCCTCATCATAGATGCATTTGTGCTTGCTCTGCCCTCCAGTCACCGTTGCCCATGAGAGCCTACCCAATGGTTGAGTCATCGTGACGATCATAAGTAGAAAGTTCATATTCTTCAGTCATTGATAAACAATTAACATCACTACGGTCGGGCTATCGAACACGGGGTCAGAAGTGAATTACGAGTCGGACCAATTTGCGAATTGAGCGAGCTCGTTGTCCTGCGTACCCAAAACAGTGAACCAACAAAGTCGTTAGAAAGGAGCTTCTACCTCTCTTGCTTGGGCCCCAGTCTATCCTTCTCATAAGACCGACCAAGAATCTCATCTTTTTGCATTTATCTGCCGTTGTTCTTAACTCGCGTCTTAAGTGATCTTCGACCAACCCTCAGGAAGGGGTGCTTTCGCTTGAGCTCCCTCCCGGATCGGCCGGTCTCTCCGGCTGGGATCCCGGTACACTCCCGAATCATGGGTCCTCACCGGCTTTCCTCACGTGCTCCTCCTCAGTTTCCAACTATACACCACGCCTGGTGTAGAGAAAAATGGCCACCCTAACATCTTTCTCCCAGTAAAATAGGGACATATTGATGAATAATTCTTTGTCAAAGATGTACCACTGGTCCACTGCATATATATTGCTAGTGGGTCCCTGTGCCACATGGCACGATTTATAGCCAACCTATATATATATAAGATCAGGTGCATTCTATTAGACGGCTGGGAACGCCCAATCCAAGTTATGTTCGGATATACTAGACAATTGAGATGAAGTCACGTGAAAGGGAGTAGTGGGGGGTGGTGGTTACCGGATGGTTAGGAGAGAGAGAGGCGGTGGGGGTGGTGGTGGTTAGCCGTGTCAGGTGGCACCTGGGCATTCTATTAGGCGGCTAAGAACACCCGATCTAAATTATGTCCGGATATATTAGACGATCGAGATGACGACACGTGGAAGAGATTGTGGGGGGTGGTGGTTACCAGGTGGTTAGGAGAGAGAGACAGTAGAGGGTGGTGGTTAGCTGTGCCAGGTGGCACGGGGCCCCACCTAGTATATATATATCCACACTAATCCCCTATCCCTATCAACTTTTAGATTACCCATGTTACAAATATAAAACTGCACAGCACAAAGCGATGGGAGGAGTAAGGGAACCAAGGCCGCCTGACCTCAGCTGCCTCAGCCCACCGCCGGTACCTGGGATCTCAAAGGCCCATACTGCAAACCAAAGATCTCGCATCACCAACGCAGCGTTCAGCACATCTGCGATGTTGAGCGGAGCAGAACTGGCAGAAGAGATTGAACAGAAGGGTCCCGGGAAGTTTCGCCTTGGCAAGACGGAGATGTCGCCGGCGTTCCTCCAGCACCTCAGGAGCAAATGGAGCCACACTCTCTTTGGAAGGTTCGTCGGCGGAAGGGTCGGCATTGAATTTCTCCGACGAAGATTGGCTGGGATATGGAAAACAGCTGCACCGTTCCTGGTCACGGACTTGGCGCGTGGAGTCTTTGCCTTCAAGTTCGAATCGGAGGAGGATATGCTTCGGATCCTCACTGAGGGTCCATGGATAGTGGACGGACTACCACTGGCGTTAATAAGGTGGAGGAACTGCTTTCGCCCAACTGCTGCCGACTTCACCATGGCCCCGGTTTGGATCCGCATTCCTGACCTCCCGCCGGAGTTCTTTGATAGGATGGCCATATTTGCCATGGTCGCTGAGGTCGGAGAGCCATTAGCCATTGATATCGTCACCAAATACACAGATCGCTGCAAGTACGCTCGGGTCTGCGTAGAGGCGGACCTTACCATCCCCGCGTGCATTGGCACCTACCTACCGTGAGATGGACTCGGAGGAGAGGTGGACTACTTCCTGCAACCCTTCGTGTATGAGAACATCCATATATGCGACGGTTGCGGTCTTCTTGGCCATCAGGAGGGAGCATGCCCGGAGAAGGTGATGAATGGAAGCAGGACTCCGGAAAATCCCAAAGGCAAGGATCGAGCTCAGAATGGAGATCAAACCCCAGTTCACAATCCCGGGTTGGATATCCCAAGAGAGGAGATGAACATAGATCAAGGCGAAGGGAGCAAGCATGTGGAGGAAAGCGTACCTGGTGCCTGGCACACAGTCCAAAGCTGTCGGCGATGGGCGAAGCGAACTCCGGCACCGGTGGCGGCTGCTCGAGCGTCCAGGGGAGGCGTCCCCAGGGAGGAAGACGTACGGAGGGGCGTGCCACCTCAGCCGACAGCTCAGCACAGCTCAAAATAGACAGGGGACAGCTCCTGACAAGGCCCCTGCGCAGCCTGACGACCCCTGCCCTGACTCCGTACTAGCCGTTGGCGTGGCGAGCGGAGGGGGACGGACAAGGACAACAGGTGAGGATAGCGATGGCGGAGTGCTCATGGGTACTGAGCAGATCGGCGGCGGCGCATGAGAGGAGAATGGGTGGGCTAGGGCTCCCCTTGCCCCTTATTAGCCAGCGGGGACTGGGCCACGTGCCACCAGGCCCAATAAAACCTGGGCCCAAGTTATTAACACCATCAACAAAAGTGGGCCAGGCGCTAGCAGATTCAGCCCGTTCGAGAGAACCATGGCCGACCTCGACGACGACGAGCTCGCGACGCTGTCTTTGCATGAGGTCGGGTGGTACGCGCGGGAGCGCAATAAAGGAAATCGCCCTGGACCATTGGTCATCCCGCGAGGCTACAAGTCCTCCGCGGGGCAGGAGCGGCATGAGATGGACGATGATGCCTTGGCTGAAGCGCATCACGATAGGCTCCTGGCTCTTCAAGGAGCGTTGCAGGGGAGCAGCCCACAGCGGAGAATGGAGGACATCAGTAACATGGAGGAGGAGGGCGGAGGCTCTCATAGCCAAGACATGGATGTAGCAGTTGACAAGATCTTTCCCCCTGGTTTCACTCCTAGGAGGGAGGAGATGGAGGATTCTTACTACCCAGTTGCGAGTCAGGCAAAGAGACTCAAGCAGGATGACATAGGGGACGAGCATCCCCTTAACCACGGGGGTGTCCAATGAAGGTCATCGCCTGGAACTGCCATGGCCTTGGGCCAATAAGAGCAGTGAGCGCCTGCCGGCGTATGCTCAGGAGACACAACTTTGACTTCCTCTTCCTCCTCGAAACGGTGGTAGTGGAAGTGAACATGGGCCTTATATCTCACAAATTAGGTCCGCAGTGGAGCACTTTCCTCCTCCCCTCACAGGGGCGGCATGGGGGAATCCTGGCGGTCTGGAGAACAAGCCTAGGTAGAGTTACCTTTGAGCACTTCACAGATCAAGCCATTCACGGCGTCATCACCACCAATGGGCTTGGACAGTGGTTCATGTCCGTTGTCTACGCCGCTCGACGGGGTAGAGAACGCAGAGAACTTTGGGAGACGCTGGAGAAGCTCAACAACTCGGGGTGGCCGCATATTATGCTAGGGGACTTTAACGTCCTAGCGAGCCCGGAGGAGAAGCGTGGGGGGAATGGATTTCGTTACTCCACCTCAGTCTCAGAATTCTTAGCCTTCATCACAAAGACAGCATGGTAGACCTTGGCTTCAAAGGTCCCTCCTTCACCTGGTCAAACCAACAGTTCGGCAGGTCGAGGATCCTTGAGAGACTGGATCGAGCACTGTCCAACCCCATGTGGCGGAGATGGTTCCCTGAGTCCGAGATAACGCATCTCTCGAGATGTCGCTCCGACCATCGTCCCATTTTGCTGGAATTGACCCCTGATGTGAGGACCTGCCCCTCTACCCTTGTGGCTCGTTGTAGACCGCAAGGGCAATTTGGTAAATTGCGCATTGTTGGTTTGTTTTACACCCACGTGTGCACACACTGACCTTGTTTGTGTTAGTGCTTGTTTAGAATAGCTAGGTGAACCCGAGATCGAAAGATCTGAGCTTGGGCTTATGTTTTAGCCCAAGTTTGCCTTTCTGGGCGAAGGAGATCGATCTGGATTGCTAATGAGATCGATCTGGCCTTGCTAGCCAGATCAATCTGACATACTTTGGAGATCGATCGCTTAGTGCAGAAGGTCTTTGGGCTGTTTGCGGCTCGAGAGCGATCGATCGCACCTTGGAGCGATCGATCGGACTCGTGATCAAACAGTCGGTGGCTTTCCTTTTCTCTTCCGCGATGACGGCAGCCGGCCGTCGCTCTCCCTTGTCAGAAGGGGAGGACTTTCCCTCCCCTCCTTCCCCTTTCCTCCGGCTTTCCCGGCTTTCCCCAAGCTTTCCTTCCCCTTCTTCTCTTCTCTTCTCTTCTCTTCTTCTTCCTTCTTTATCTTCTTTCCCGCGGTGCTCTGTTTCTTCTCTTCTTCCGCCGGCGAGCTTCTTCTTCGCCGTTCTCCCTCCTCCGGCCACCGTTTTTGGCGTTCCAAAGCTTGCTGGATTCGTGACGACGAGAGGAAGGTTGCTGAGGTGGTTTGGAGTCGTGTTGGTGACTGGTTTGCGAGGGATCAACCAAGGAATACGCTGTTGGGTAGGTTCTTCTACCTACATGTGTTCTTAAGTGGGTTTCGCGTGATCCAACCGTTGGATCTGTTGATCTTCATGCTGTTAGATGCATCTTGCCTAGTAGGATTACTGATTTAATTTTTATGTTAATCGGTTGAGATTTGAGTAGGTTTTATGCATGATTAAACTCGGTTTCTCTGTTTTTCTGCTGTTCTTGAGAAACAGCCGGCTTGCGGCGAGTTTTCCGGCCGGAGAGTACATGATCTTGGCTTTTAATAAACATAAGAGTTGTAGATCTCTTCGTTATCTTTCTATTCCATCTTGTTTCGTATTTTTCCGATTTTTCTACGATTTCTTATGAATTTTTTTCTGGAGGGCTGCCTTGCCGCAATTAAATTGAAAGTTAGTTTTGATTAGTGGTTTTCATTAGCGTTTTCCCGTTAATCCAACCGTTGGATGATTCTGGATTTTGGATATGTTGATCCATACATGTAGCTCTACTAGTGGCTCAGTTGGATCTTGAATCCGACGTCGTTTGGACGTCGGATCGATCAGATCAAATAGCCTCTATAGAGAACATTAGGTGTTTTAAATATAATATTATATGTCGAATTATAATATTATATTTCTACTGTTCATCAGCGGTTTTCGGGGTTGCTTCCCGTTGCAGGAGTCTGCGGTCGACGGTCATGGTACCGTCGTAATGCCGGGACCCGCTGCGGATCGGCTGGCAGCGGTCGGTAGTACCGCTGCAGCGATCCGGTTGACTTATATGATGTTTGCCATACTGTTGCAAGCCTATCTCCTGTTTGTGTATGTCATAGCATGCATCGTTGAATTGTGCATTAGTTGCATTGGTTAGGGCGTGGGTGATCCTTGGGTCGCCGTCCCGAGGCTGGAAGCTCGGACTTAGCCCTAGGACCGGGGTTGGGTTGTTAGGACCCAGTTGAAATTGTGGTGTCCAGTCGATTTGATGATAGGCCTAAATGGCTGGTACACTTGTTGCTTGATGATTGTAGAGGTCGTGTCGGCCTTAAGTCGGATGCTGAGGTGTAGCCGGTGTCCCACTGTGCTAACCTTTAGTGTCGCCAGTGTTGTTCATGTTCCTGAGTGCCGTCCCTGGGCCTCAGGTGTTACTGAGTGCCGTCCCTGGGCCTCAAGGAGACGCGGTGGGGTTATGGGACCCCTGTATACACCCAGGTCCTACTTGAGGGCGACACTGTTGCGTTCCCCTCTTCCTTCTGTGTGTCGTAGTGTAGATCCCTACTGAGCTTAGTGCTCACACCTACCCGGGGCTGCGTTTTGCAGGTGCAGGCGCCAGTGTTTCTTCCGTGGCCCCTACCGGGCAGTTGGTTGGCGGTGCGGCGGCGCCAGGCGGGCTTTGAGAGGTGGTGATCGTTTACTGCTTTTATCCTAAGTTAGTTAGTCTCCTACGGGAGCGATGTTGTATTTGAATCTTCCCCTCTCCGAGGATTTGTATATATTAACACTTGAGTTTTTAATCTGAGGTTCGATGTTTTGCTAATTAATATTGTTTTAATTGAGGGTGTTTTGGTGAATTGCTAGGGAGACCAATAGGTTAGAGGGAACCCTCGTCGTTCTTTTTCCGCGTTTGTAGGTTCCGGTTCGCGTCGCCCGGCCCGGTTGGGCTTTCGCGGGTCGGGGCGCGACACCTGAGTTCCAGTGTCCTGGGCCTTCCCCTTTCATGCTTCAGCACATCTGGAATGTTCATCCCACCTTCCACCAAGGAGTCATCAGAGCTTGGAGGCTGAAACGTCGTGGTTCTCAACAGTTTGTGTTCCATGGGCGCATCAAGGAGATCAAGAAGATGGTCAAGGTATGGAACCGGCGTGACGAGGGCGACATCACCAACTCTCGCTTGCCTCTTGAACAATACCTCCACAACCTATACTTGCAAGAGGAACTCGGCCCACTATCTCTAACTCAGGAACAGAGGGTGCGAAGCCTTGAGCATCAATTGAACGCCTTGGATGTCCAGCAGGAGTTATACACCGCTCAGCACCGCAGGAGAGTTTGGGTCTCAGATGGGGATAGAAATACACGCACCTTTCACCAAGGTGTGCGGTCGGGCTTCCCCTGCTCCAAAATTAGGGAGCTCAAGCTTGATGGAGGTGAAGTAGTCCAGGACCAAGAGAGCATTGCAGGTCAGTTCCTGAAGCACTATCAAGACCTTTGGGCGAGGGACAGCGGTAGCTTGGTTACAGCCCTCCCTCCTCTTCCTCAGATCTCCCCAGACACCAGTAACCTCTTATCTCAGGAGGTCACGCATGAGGAAATTCTTAACACCCTCAAGGCTATAGGATCAAACAGATGCCCAGGGGCCGATGGCTTGACGGTGGAATTTTTTCTTGAGCATTGGAGCACCATTGGGCAGGATTTCTCGTCGTTGGTCCAGAGATTCTTCAATGATGGTGGCATGCCTAGTGGCTGGAATAACACTTATATTGCCTTCATCCCTAAATGCATCAATCCAAGACGCGTCAAAGAATTCCGGCCCATAAGCCTTTGCAACGTCTGCTACAAGGTCATCTCCTCCATCATGGTCAGCCGGATGAAGCCTGCCCTTCAAGAGGTGGTCAGCCCAGAGCAATCAGCGTACATTGAGGGAAGATCCATCCAAGATAACATAGGCACTGCTCACGAGCTCATGCACTCGTTGCAAAAGGCTCCCCGCTCGGAGGCCCTCATGGCTATCAAGGTTGACGTCAGGGCGGCCTACGATTCTGTCAGTTGGAGGTTTATTCGCAGGGTCTTGGCGCAGCTCGGTTTCCCTCCTGCTTGGGTCAAGCTGGTCATGGAATGCGTCACCACCACCAAGTTTTCCCTCCTCGTCAATGGCAGGGTGTGTGGTTTCTTCCCGGCGGCCAGGGGTCTTCGTCAAGATGATTCTTTGTCAGCCTACCTGTTTATCCTTGCACAAGAGGTCCTCACCAGGCTGATCAAGACCGCATTGGTAGCTCTGGAAGGGGTGACATACCCGGCCTCAACTGTTCGTGTGAGTCACCTGCTGTATGCGGATGACTGCCTGTTCGTGACCAAAGCAAAGCGCGAGGAGGCTAAGAAGCTCAATAATATTCTCCGCCGTTACAGGAGATTATCTGGGCTTGAGGTCAATCCAGATAAATCCAGTGTGAAGATATCTCCCTCCACCTCGTCACGGAGAAGGCGGGTGCTTTCCCAAGCGCTGGGTTACTCTCTGAGCACAGAGCCTTGGCGTTATCTCGGGGTTCCCCTTGACTCGCGCAGGATTCAGGTGAAGGATTTTTCTCGTCTGATTGATGCAGTGCAAAAGAATCTAGCGAGCTGGAGAGGTTCGCACAAAGCCGAGGCGGGAAGAGCTGTGTTAGTCCAAGCAGTGCTCCAAGCCATGCCGGTGTTTGCTATGTCCTCTATTCATGTCCCAGTCACTGTGCTGGACAAGATTTCTACGCTGGCACGCAGCTATCTCTGGCAGGGGAAGAGAGGAGCTCTCTCCATCGTGGCTTGGGACACCGTCTGCCAGCACAAGATGCACGGAGGGCTGGGTTTAAAAGATTTGCGCAAGTGGCAGCAGGCACTGAAGATGAAACGAGTTGCAGCTTTTCTGGAACCGCAGGAGAGCGTCTGGACCTCGATATACTGGGCCAAATACAACTTCGCTGGTGATCTTCCCCTGCTCAAAGGATTAGCTAAAGTCTCAACCCTCTGGCGGGCCACTTGCAGAGCAGCGGATGAGCTTCGGAAAAGCTTGAGGTGGGAGCCTGGACCTCACAGTCATGCTAACATCCTACTCGACTGGTGGATAGGAGAAGGACCTCTGGCCACGCAGCCTTGCCTAATGAATTCCGATGGAGCTCTGTTGAGGACGAGAGTGAAAGATCTCTTTGCTGCCGACAGCAGCTGGGATATTTGTAAGCTCAGCACTCTGTTCCACCCATGCATGGTGGAGAGAATTCGAATCTTGCCACTTTCCTCTCACACTGCGACAGCACGGCCCAGATGGGTTTGGAACAAGGAGGGCATCGTCACCTCTGCTTCGGCGTACCAGTCGCTGGTGGCGAGGGAGGATAAGCAGAAAAGAGTGGAGCAAATTGAGATCTGGAGAAGTGTATGGCGCGCTCCCGTAGGTCCCAGAGCTAGAATGTTCCTCTGGAAGTTGATGCATGGCAAGCTGCCAACCAGATCGGCGCTGTGGTCTCTATGCCTCTGTTCCGATCATCTCTGTTCCCGCTGTGGCCTGGAGGAGGAGACGCTGGAGCATCTCCTATTTCAATGCAGGTATGCTCGTGAGGTGTGGACCATGGCGATGGAGGGCACCGGGGTCATCGGATCCGATTTCTCTTTTGAGGCGTATCTCAACCTTCTTTGCCGGGGCTGGAAGACGGAGGAGGATATACGGAGGAGCTCGTTGCTTGCCTACGGGGCATGGTGGATTTGGAAGGATAGGTGCAAGGTGGTCGCCGGAGAGGCGGGGCATGACCCTGGGGAGCTTGCTCGCCTAGTTAGATGGCAGTCCAAAGAATACTTAGCCATAACCTCACAATGGAGAAGCAAGCAGGCGGAGACACAGGAACAAAGCACCAGGCTTCAAGTCGATGCTTCCTTTGATAGCCGGGCTTCCATAGCTGGCATCGGGGTGGTTTGCATAGGTGATGATGGGTCAGTTCTTTGGGGCGAAAGTGACACTCTTGAAATGGAGTCCAGCCTCCTGGGTGAGCTCGGCACCATCCTCTTGGCCGTCAACAAAGCGAGGGACTACGGACTTAAGAGCGTCCATCTTGAGAGTGATTCCTTATATGTTGTGCACATGATAGGGGGAAGACTTCCGATTGTTGATGAGTGCATAGATGCGGTTCAAAATATACAGTGGTCTAGTCGTGCTCTTACAAATCTTAGTGTCGTGCACATACCACGCGAGCAGAACTTGCACGCGGACCATCTCGCGCGTGGTGCTCTTGGGCTTTCCAGACTGGTTTTTGGCGCTGGAGGGGCTGGGGCTGGCTCCCCAGCCAGCCAGCAATTTTGTAATTAGCCTCTGTTGAGGCTTGTAGCCTCATGGCTCAATTAATCAAAAATAAAAAATGTTACAAATATAAAAAGATAACATCAGCCCACTAATAGGATGCACAGTGTCTTATAAGGTTGATGTATTTTTTTCCCCTTTAATAAGATAAGGCCCAAAACTAAAAAAGGTTCCAAAATAAGAACAAAACGAATTGCAAAAAGGCTCCCACGATCACCCGAGACCAGAGGGAGTTATGTTTCCCTCGTACCATTACCTCCCTCATACATTGATAACAGATATCATAAATCTAAACTGTTGGATGACAATTTAAGCAGTTAATATAATAGTATGATTGTAATGGTGGTATGAGGAAAACAGAACTCGACCATTGTGTGCATGACAAGTTATCAGTAGTCAGTACCACAATAAAGGGGGTTGCTTGACAGCCTTCGCTTTGCGAGGCCATCCACATCTCCATTTGAAAGTCCTCCAGGTGATGTGGACGACCAGGATGTCTTCAAGCTAAGGGCCAACTTTCCAGAAGAAAAACATTGGGTCCATCCCACAGATATGACCCGGCCATTGTGGACATCCACTGAGATGGACATCGCGAGAGTTCTAACTCGAAAGCGACCCTTCTAGAAAACAATTAAGTCACCCCAAAACACCCATCCTTCCTGCGGCACTGTGGCAGCAAAAGCAATAAGTCGAAACACATGCTTTGTCTCGTGTCATCGTGTGGTAACCAACCCTTCAATCTTTTATATTGCGACAGGCTCGAGTGCTCTTGTGAGTTAATAATATATATGGATATGCCATGCCTCAACCGCACACTTGCAAGGAATTGAGTGATGTACCACGTACACGAAGACATAAAGATATATTACTTCCCCTATCTTCTAGCTCCTGTTGCGTATCACCACACAAGTGTACACTGGTTTCTTTATTTATTTATTTATTTTTTAGATTTCTAGTATCATTTTTTTTAAAAAAATTCTAGTATCTGTTGCGTAATACCGTGCACACTAACTTGTATAAATTACCTAGCATATGCATGTATCTCTCTCCTGTATGTAGTTTGGATGGGATTCAGAACGATCTAAAATCGATGGTACGACGGTATAAGGGAAACTGAACTCATCACAGACATGCCAATATCATTCTTTAGAAAGTTTGCTCTGCTGCCACCAAGATTGAGCAAGCCTCCGCGCTAGCTAGAACCACTACAATGTGCACACAGGTGTGATGTATACAGTTCTTACTGTAAAATAAAAGCAATCAAGAAAGTGTGAATCATTCATTTCGTTGGATGCAATCAAGAAAGCATGCACCGAAGAGGTGGAGACTTGGAATTTTGTTATCCTCAATGGTTCTAGGCTGTGGCCGAAGGAAGTTGAAGGGCTAGCTAAGGAGATATGGCTCTTAGTTTTGGGTTTTGATTCGGTTTTGTTTCTTCACATTCCAAGATCGTAAAATATAAGAGTAGACTGTGTTGCTCGCTATTGTCGATCCTTTAGGGTGGATCCTGTTTGCTCCTATGATAATAGACCAGACGTTTTGATTGAAATCATGTAATTACATATGATAGACTCAAGCTAAACTCTTAAAAAAAACAGTTAGTTTGAATCACATCCAACGATCCAAAATACTGATTGGGATTCAGATGTTAAATATCATAGCCATTGGATGAGATTTAAATAAGTCTGAATTGTTAGTACGGTGATAACCCTAAGACTTATCACAAATGTTTTACAAGACTTTTGACTAATAAAAATAAAACAAACCATGAGGTCTTCCTCTACATCATGATCCAGATGACTCAATTAAAAAGCCGCCGACTTCACTATGATAGGACATTATCTAGTAGAGCAAACACATGAAATGTATCAAATCGATGTTCTAATGCTATATTATATCGTCAATTTGATTTAGGCTCTGTTTAGGTGTGCGTTATGTTTTTTATGACCTTAATGAGATATGGTGCGTTTGAAAGACGTGTGATGTTGTAATAACTCAATAAGTGTTTGGCATGCAACATTACGATAACGATCGACGGCAAAGATATACAAAGAGAGGAAAAAAAAGCTAATTAAATGAATCAAGCCCCATAGAGGAAAAAAAGCTAATTCAATGAATCAAACCCCATCGCGGATGCTCGGACCAAAATCGAGTTGGATAATTCAACCACCGACCGTGTAATCTGCCACCATGCCTCCTGTGGTTTTTGATTTCGCCTTTGTTTTATGCTTTTGTAACCCCCATGGGCTCATCTCGTCAAAAATAACAATAAAAATCAATCAAACCCCACCAAAAAGTCCAATGCATCATATCATCTGCATCTCCACATTCATATATATATATATATATATATATATATATATACACATGATTGCGGTTTGAATTATTTGGACACCTTTGTTATATAATAGATATTTGTTATATATATATAACAAAGGTGTCCAAATGATTCAAACCACAATCAAAATGCATAAGCAAAACAGTATAAAAAGAGAGATGCTAATGGAAGTGGTCAAAACAGGAGAAACAGACAGTACTAGTGACATCACCGCCTAAAAAAAATTGTTCAACCAATAGCACATAAATAAGCAGTATACAATTCTTAGAGAGTTTGTCAATAAACAGAACCGCATGCTAAAGCGATTTCATTTGAATGGAAAAATACAGAAGCTATATAGTCCTCATCAAGTCTCTGGTGGAGAACGAGAAGCAATAGACATCCTGTAAAAGAGAGACAACTATTTTGGGAGAGCTTCACCTGGGCAGGACTTGATATGAGCCCATCGATAAATTTCCCTCCTCCGAGTAACAGATGAACCACCGATGAAATAACGAATTAAAATGAATCTCCATAACGGATCTACTTCGGTTTTAATCTTCCTCTCCTACCTTCCTAACAACGAAAAAGAATAATAATAATAATAATAATAATAATATGTACTATTCAAGTCATGTATCAGCTGCCACCATCCGGACCAGCAAAATTTTGTCGCAATGTATGTGATTCCACTACTTGGGCTGGCGATCGAGCTGCAGGTTGTCGAGCCAAGCACCGAGCATAGCGTGATCACCAGCTTCCTTCTGGGCATTAGAGCTCGAACCTTCGCCAACATGGTTGGTAGGCACTTGATTGGTAGGCATTGCACCATTGACATCTTTCATCTCCTGTGGGCTAACCAGTGACTGGACCCAAGAAACGTCAGGCTCCCCGCCTGCACAGAACAGTTCAAACGAGTTTGAACGCCTCAGACGGCCAATCTCCTCACCATTCACACCCCAGTCGAGCTTACCAGACGGGGAAGCCCAGTTCGACAACAATGAGCCAACAGGGGATCCGCCATTGATGCCACGCATGCTAGAACCAAGCTCCCGGGAGCTGATGCTCCGCAGCTGCTGTCTCTCACGCTGCACAAGAGCAGCCAGCTGAGAGTTTCTGGGTGATTGGATCTCCATGCTGTGTGAGGTCAAAAGCCCAGGGGAAGACAAGCCCATCGAGGCCTGCATAAGAGCAGAGTGCATGGGCAGCTGCTGGGGATCAATGGCTCGAGGCGAGAACACATTTGCAGTGGTCATGGGCGGGAGCAGGCTCAGTTGCTGCTGCTGCTGCTGTTGCTGCTGGATTAGCTGGTTGAGGATCAAAGACCTGTGTGACGGTGAGAACATAGCTCCATGATCAGAGTTAAACCTAGGTGAGGATGCAACTTCAGCAGAGAAGAGATCATCAAGGTTCGAAGGTGAGAGTGTGTTGAGCCGGGCGGGCCGATTGGCCGCCGGAGAGATGAGGTTATGATTAGCATAGAGCTGTTGCTGGGCATCAAAATCAGCAAGCATCATCGCCTCGTCCAGAGGCAAGTCTCTGGCGTTGAAAGAGGAGCGCAGCCTGCTGGAATGGAGATTGCTTCCTGGGATATTTAGCGCAGGCAGGTTCATCTGTGGCCAAGCCAACGAGGGATGCAAGTTTGCATTAGAGTTATTCGCCGATGGCGACATGGGAGGAGTGAAAGGGGAAGGTGACATCGCCGCCAAGGATGACGGGGATCCCGGCACGATGCCCAGAGCCATCGCCGCCATCTCCATCGCTGCTGCGGAGGCGGCGGCAGACCGCGGGGAGGAAATAGCTGACCCGGTAGATGGAATCAAGGGGCGAAGCTCCTCCGCGGTATGGGCAAAGAAACAGACCCTCCTATTGCAACTGGTGCCATCCTTGCAGAGCCTTGTGCGGTACTGCGCCGGGTGAAGCCAGCACTCAAACACCCCGTGTGCGTACTCGCACAAGTCTCCCTTACGGCACGCACCTTTCCGGAATTCCGAGCATGGCATACAGCTGTAATGGACTTTTCTCGGATCGCGCCGCCGCGCGTTCTCCCCGGGATGAGCAAAGGGGCACTCGGTCCAGTCGTGGGAGTAAGCCCTCGAACAAGGCCGGATCTTGAAGGAGAACATCCGGAACTCATCGGTCGTGTAGATGATGTGCTTGATATCGGGAAGAGTTGGGTCGGCGGGGTACTCTTTCTTCTCCGGTGGACCGGGCAGCGACGCGGGTTCTTGTAGCTTGGCCATGGTCGGCGTCGGCACGGAATCGGAAAACGGCGATCCATCCGGCGAAGAGGACAACGGCGGGGAGTTAGAGTTCGACGTGCTAATCAACACGCGAAGGTTCGGAGCTTGGCCACCGCCGTTTCCTCCAACGGGCCTCCCAAGGAGTTCCTCAAGAGCTATCTTGACGTCAAGAAGGCCCGGAGAAACCATGATGACGTCCGCCGGGCGTTGGCCGTTAGCATCCACCAGTTTAGGATCGGCTCCGGCGGACAAAAGAACCTTGACGGCATCAACGGCATTGACGGAGCCACCAGATGCGGCGCAGTGGAGGGCCGTGGTCTTGTCGGGGCCACAGCACAAGTTAACATCGGCCACGGACAAGGAGACGATGAGAACGAGGACATCGAGGCTCCCGTAAGTCGCGGCGACCATCAGCGGAGTTCGCTGCTGGAGCACCATCTGGTTCGAGCCCTTCTTCCGGCCATACCAGAGCCCGATCGCGTCCACCGCCGAGGGATCGCGGTGGATCAACTTCTTGAACCCATCGAGATCGTTGTTGGCAGCGAGCTCCAGCAGACTGGAGGAGTCCTCCAAGGACTCTACGGGGAGACTACTCATGGCCGGAAAACTCTCTGTTCCCAAAGACAAAGGCGGCGGCGACAAAGACGACGAAGACGACGGCGGCAACGATGAGGGTTTTAAGCATCGGGGCTTCTATGGAGATCGAACTGCGGCATATATAGTCGAGCCAGGAATGGCCATTACATTAAGGAAATAGTCGGAAAATAGAATACTTCAAACTATCTATCTATAAAGTTTGGATATAATAATAAAAACGGCTAAAATCTCGAAGAATATATGCTAAAAAGGAAGGAAGCACCAGAAAATTAAATCTTTTGAGGAAAAAAAAGCCGGGATTTCGGACGAAGTAGAGCTAATCCCGGAGTCTTGCTGGTTTTGAGCTGGATCGCAATAATAATACTACGAAGGATAAGAATCCAAATCGAACTGGTTTTCCGACAAATCCACGGGATTTTACAAGAATAGGTTGGCCGCGAAGTGCCGCACATCTAATAGATCGGGAAAATAGCAGCAGATGGTCGGGATCTTACAAGAGAGGAGAGAGATCGCCTCATCTATTGGGGGCGTAGAAGCATCGCGCATACGACGACGACGACGAGGAATCCACGACGGAGCGGCGGAGACGAGGTGAAAGCGATCGGTTCACGACTGGAAACGCCATCGGAGATCCACGTGTCGCACGGCGGTCTAGAGTAATCTAAGGAAGAAGACGGCGACGGCGGCGGCGGTGGCGGTGGTGGGGGGAAGAGGAGGAGGAGCTCGCTTCTCGTTGGCTTTCTCGATTACTCCTCCCGGAGCTGCTCTCAGGAGCAAATTAAGTGCAAATGAAACGCACATGAAATGCGGGATGTGTGGATTTCGCCATCGTCATTAAACCCTCGGCCCCGCAGGCATCTCTGCTCGAATTTATTGTACAATTGCCCGCACCATAGGGTCGAGTCTAGATCTTCAAGAACAAACCTCGATGCAGTGTTATACGATTAGATCTCATGCCGTTTTCTGCGGGCATCTTTAGAATCATAGACGAAGGACTGTTCCACTGCCGCCAGTGATTTAGATATGGGGGATTCACTCGAAATCCACCCAAAATTTACTGCTCCCTCCACTCGGGGAGAGGTACTTGAGTTAACCTACAGCGTACTACGCGGCGGAATTCAATTGGTAGAGCGCATCCCGAGGCAGTAGGCAGAGTCCCTGGAGCCAATGCGTCGCGTGGTACACCAGTCGCAGGACGCCACGTCGGCAGAAGAATCTAGTGGGGATTGGAATGAGCGGTGGAGTCCGCCAATGGGCAGAGAGAGAAAAGAGGGTATCGGGTTCTGAGGCCGCGGTCAAAAGGAGTGGGGTGTTGGCGTGGGGGGTTATTATTAGTGGAGTCAAATCCTGGGGGAGGAGAAAAGGCGTGGCCAATCGCGACAAGCAAAACGCAACCCCAAACCCGCCGCCCGATAAAAAAGTAGAGCGCACGAGCGGCATTTTCTAAGAGATAAAAGAAGGGGTTTGACGCGACCCGGGCTTCGGATCCAAACCAACATAGGTTGATCCGACATGACATTGGAGTATGGGATATTGAATATTTGAGATTTGAGATATAAGGCTGTTTTTTACTAGGTTAAAATACCTTTTTACTGCCCATAAATGTTTATGCTTATGATGGCCCTAAATCGAATTAATTGAGTTCCTAAACTCACTGAACCGATGTCAATGTCGCCCACCCCTCCAGACGAGCGTATACTGTAAGCGGCGGCTCAACTTTGACGGGAGAACAACAATTTTGACTAATTTTAATTGATTTTGACTTCTTCTTTTTTTTGTGACACGTCAGCCATTCTTCTCTGTAGTAGTCTTTCTCTCCCGTCCATATCTCTCTCTTCGACACGTACGGGGGTATGTACGGTATCGCCGAAGCTCCATGACCATGCTGGTCGGAGTGGATTCTTGAAATGGCTCGCCATGCGGTGTCGGAGAAGCGACGAGGGACAAGGTGGAGGTGGTAGTGGTGTGAGTTTTATTACTTATTGTTTTGCTCCTGGTGATGCTAGGGCGTGGATTGTCAGCAGCACACAACTCCACTGACGTTGACGCGAGAAGAAAGGGGAGAGACTTGCCGGGGCCGGCGCGGAGGAGAAGCTTCTATGATCGGTAGAGGACGGATCTAGCGAGAGAAAGAGAGGAGGAGAGATGGACAAGGAAGACTATGTGGTGCTGGAGAAGAAGTGTGCCGCTTGAGTGTGGATTAGGAGGCGAGTGGTGCTCACCGGAGAAGATCGCGAGGACCTCGACGGGGAACGGGAGGTCCGATCGAGGGGAAGAAGAAGAGTAGGGTAGAGAGAGAGAGAGAGAGGAGAATGGCTGGCGTGTCAAAATACTAGTCAAAATTTGCGTTCTGCCGTTAGACCGCTAACGGTCGTCTGGATGGAGGGACGGCGTTGACACGGTTCAGTAACGGTAGGACTCAATTGATGGTCATCATAAACATTTGTGAAATTACAGCATCCAAAAGCTATTTTAGCCTATTATTATGGAATTGTTTTGCCAAATTATATCCAAAAGATGATTTTTGGCATTTCCATACCTTGATTGTCTTTTTTGCACTTTGATACCCCTCAACCACTAAAATGACAATTATACCATTAACTTATACCATGACAGCATATGTGGCATGTCATTAATGCGACAACGACGGCAAGAAAAGACCAGTGTTCTGTGAATGTTTAATTACCCCACACGTGACAAGCAACGTGTTTCTCATGCGTGGTTAAATGAGTTTCTATGCATCGTTATGTGACTTTCTACGTGCGTCTGCAGTTATAATGGCGATACAAATGATGTGTCGTGGCATTTCAGCTTTATTTGGTTGTGCGTTGTGTTTTTTTGACCTAGGGGAGGTGTGGTGTGTTTGTATCGTTATGTGAGTTCCTCCGCCACCGACGCCTCCTCTGCTCTGCCCGATCTCCCTTTCCCTTACCCTCCACCCTCTCCTCCAGTCCTCCTCCACCCTCTCGGATCCTGCGCCGCTACTGCTCTACACCGCCACCCACGCCTACCCCGACCCCGTCCGGTCCCAGATCCGGATGCCCGAGGCTATCCCGACTCCTTTTCGCCCATCCTCCGGCCAGATCCGGCGACCAAGCGACGCCTTCTAGCTCTTGGCCTAAGACCTAGTTAACTTACCCTAAGTTCCCCCGATCTCCCTCACCTCTATGCTCCTCGATCCTCCACCCTCTCCTCCTCATCTCCTAACCTCCTCTAAACCTCGCAGCCATCCACCGCGCCCTCCATCCTCTTCCTCCAACTCAGGCGAGTCCATCATTAATGCCGGCGAACCCCTTGCATCATCGGGAACTCACCGATCTACATCCCTCGACTATCCTCCTCCTTCCCGGTGACTCCGCAACCTCCTCGAGGTCCCCCCTGCATCGACGACGGCCCTCCTTGTCACTGGCGATCTCAACCCCGAGCTCGCCCGGTGTCACCAGTTCCTCCATCTCCTCCGGAGTTGGCACCACCCGACGTTCCCTTCCGACGACATCTCGACCCAGACCCGACCCGTTTATAATCGGGTTGACCCGTTTATAAGCGGGTCAGGTTCGGGTTGATAAATCTGACCCGTTTATTAAACGGGTCAGGACCCGACCCCATCCGAACCCGACCCGCGAACCCGAATTACCACCCCTACTTTGGATGGATACAAGAGCTTGTCAAGTAATTCCTAGAAGTTATCATGTTAGGCATTTTGCCCGCTCAACAAATCAAAAGAAAAAACAAACAAACAAGCACTCGTGCAGCGAAAGAAAGAAATTTAATCTCGTGTAAGATCCTTCCAAGATTTAACACTGATTTTTCAGAGATTTTCTCACCGCTTGTGGAATCAAAGCACGCACGCCTGTCCTAAATTTCTTGATTCCCATTTGCTAAAAGAAGATATCCTCAATTGCAACTTATAATTGAAGCCACTGCTGAGCATGATCAACTGACGCATAACGGACGCTTCTGGAGTAAAAAAGTTGAATCTTATATGAGAGGATGCATATATGCTCATGACGAATAAGACACACAAAACTGAATGGTTTTCAAAGTCCCCGCCCTCTCTGACACACAAAATTTCGTTCTGGCCTAAATATGTGTCTTGGTGCTGAACTTTCTGATATGTTTTTACGTGGTCCATCAAAGTGGATATCACTTTCTAATCTTTGAACACGTGTGAAGCCTAGACCAAGTAATTAGAGAAACTCACACCTTCTAATATTTTGAGAAAGCTCGAAAAAAAAAAAAAATGGTAGATGAGCACACTTTCTACCATTCAAAAATTCAAAATTTACCCATTTCAGATATTTCCCTCCCTATATTCCTGCAACCAAACAGCCTCTCAAGCAAACAAGCATGCATCAAATTTAGCATCTAATACTCTGGCGTAAGATGAGTAATTAACAACACCATTTGATGGACATGAAGGGCTACCTCTAAGCAATACCCGGTCCGGCCCTTACAACCATCCATACCAAGTCAGGCCAGTGCTAGGGCCAGTGCTAGGCCCAATAAACCTTCAAACCGGTTCGGTCTGTTATGGCCCTGCACGGCTTGAAAACTGGGCTGAATCGGGTTGAACCCGGCCCGGCCCTGTTGGACACCTGACGGACCTCCATCAACCTCGGAAAACCCTCCTCACCACCACCTCCCCCTCCGGTGTATCGTGGCCACCTGCGGCTCTTTCTCCCGTACCATCGTCGCCTTGACCTCCGCGAGTTCCCCCAACGCCATCGGCGACCTCCATCCGAGCTCGGTCGTCGCTGAGATCCTCCGAACCTTCCAATTCCAACGCTCTCTAACAACTCCGCTCCGCCCGACATCACCCTCGACGCTGACCGCTTCGAGTCCATGTCTTCACCGAAACCCAACGAAGCCGCCCCTCTCAACTTTGTTTGCTCCGGCCTCCCCAACCCCATCTCTCATCGGATCTGAGCCCCTCCTCGACGCAACAACTCTCCTCTGACCCCGTTCAGGTGAAATCCGCCGTCAAGCCGACCCCTCCCTCTCTCACGGCCGTCTTCCAAGGGTACCGGGTGATTGGGTTAAAGAAGAGAGAGGCTTGATGTGGGGGGGGGGGGGGGGGGGGGGGTGACCAAAGATGCTGCCAGAGATGATGGTTGGATCAGGATGACCGGCGACGAGGTGGAGCAGGAGGGAGAGACTCGAGACTGACTAAGAAAAATGTTAGAGTGGGAAGCTTGGCGGGCCGGCGTCATAGACGGAGGTGTTGCGAGTGTCATGGACGACGATGAGGTCAGTGAAGCTTAGGCGCGGCGAAAAAATCAATGAAGCTTGGGCGCAGCGAAAAGGTCAAGGCCAGGATCTGACAGTGGAAGCCGATGGAGGTTGGAGAGATGGGGCGCCGAGTAAGACCGGTGCAACAACGACAACAGAACTCTAACCAGGGTTGGGGTTGGTCGTGGGTTGATCGGATGGAGTCACAACACGAGAGAAGAGGAGATCGTGTGTGAGAGATTGGGGTGATGATGTGAACTTGATCTAATAATTGGGCTTACTTTAAAACCTGAACCAAGTTTTTGACCAAAGGGCCCTGGACCGACCTTGAACACGGATCAACCCAATCCAGCAGGGCCAACACCCGGGCCGGACCAGGTTGCGGCCTTAGCGGGCCCGGGCCTTTTGGACACTCTAGCTACCTCAAGGTCGGAATAAATAATAGTGTACAAAGATTTGCTTCAGGAAAGACTACATATGTTAACAGATAATTTGAACCAGTTTCAAGTGTTATCTTTTTAGTCAGAATATATGCACAAAATTAAAGGGCACTTGACAATGAACAAACTGCTGTGCATTAAAGTTCGGAATTTCAAGCACCCAGAGAAGCTGGAAAATTTAGAACAAAACAATATGGTCTACTCCTTCCACAAATGCAGACCCAGAGAAGCTGGAAAATTTAGTTTCAACAACAGGTAACCCTACTCATCACGCACGAGAGGTCGTATTCAGTTATGGCATAGCATCAGGAACAGAGAAATGAATGGAATTGCTGAATAAGACAAAGGCAACAACAGCAATAACAGCAAGATAGGTCACCCTATAGATTAGCATGCAAACACCATTCTCCAAAAATAGTTTAGTTTAAGTGTCCCGGATGAACATGGAAAATTTTTTGAAGCTTCAATCAGATTGAGCTACATATCCAATATACCATGATGCTTTAGAATAAAACTGCCAAAGCCGCCACGCACGTAACACATCTACTTGTTAAAGAGGTAAACAGTACAAAAAATAAAAAACCCTGCCATCTGCAAGTATAAAAGAGAAACAAAGTGAGTGTCTTATCAAGATGGAACTATGAACAATTTCAGGTAGGAAGAATTGCTTTCAATAACCATGCCAACACAAAATCATGCAATATATGAAGACTGCTGAGGGCAAGACTTCACACGGAACTTTTACCGGAGAAGAAGATTAAGTCTATACTTACAGTTGAAAAAGATGCTCCATAATAAGGGTACGCCGCTGTTATAAATCTCTCATACTCATTATGTCTGAAAGGTCTAACAGGGATCTGTAAAAACAAATAGTTTGATGACTTGCAAGAAGTAGAAAGACAGGAATCTAATGCAGGCAAATCTCAATCTTTTTCACATATTATAACCATTAACAAAGATTAATAGGGAATAGCCTAGTGCCAGGGGATATGTTCCACTAGGTTGAGGAATCAGAACAAACCTGCTTTGAAAGAGAGAGGCTGGTGTAACCTAGCCTTTGGTACTCCACCTTAAATTGAAAGACACCATAAACATCAGGAACCTTGAAAGAGGTTGAATAAAGGCCCTGCCACAAGAAAAGATCCCAGTAAGTTAGCAGTAAAGTCTCATTTTCACTCGCATGTACACATGTAGCGTGGGTCTTAGGAATATACCTTCTGGTCAGTAGATAAAGTTTTCAACACGTAAGGGCTCATCATGTAGAACTGGACTTGAACATCATCTGCTACATATGGTTTCCAGCTTGCTCCAGACCATTCATAGATCTCAACAGAGTATTCCTTCCAGACAAAATTCAATGATTAGTAACTGTTTTCCTCTTTGCCACTTTTAATTTCTTTGTTTAAGTGATTGGGATATGCTCACCAGATCATCTTTAATACGATACATTGCAGGCTCGTTTTTTGTTTCTCCAACTTTTTGATGCTTAACATTGACAGCCTAAAAGCGGAGGACAGTAAAACAAGATATTTCTTAAGGTTGTTGAGTGAATCTCTCATGGCTAATTCCCAAACACTCTTATGACACATGACACTTTTGCAAGAAAATCATGAAATTCAAATCAATAAGAAAAAGAAATACAATAAGCAACTTTAAATTTCAAGTCTGCAAGGGTCTCAATGTTGATTCACCTTGAGATGACCTCTTTCATGAAAGATCCATTTGCTGATCTCAGTGACGAACTGCTCATTGCCGGACTTCTCCTGTCTGCAACAGCAAAAAAGAATTTCTAAGTTCCTTTCTCTAATCTGTAGTTACCATACACGATAAAGTCCCAACAAATGAATCATCCTTTTCCAACAGCTGTCAACCTTTCCTCAAGAGGATGGATAATGAGATCAAAGTACAAATACAGACAAAAAAGCATAAATTGCTAGTGGCCACATCCTTATTTGGGACTTTGTCCTCATAAAATGCCTACTGTTATTCACGTTTACTAGACCATTTTCTTTGTCATGGTAATAGGCCCTCAATTTTTTAAGTCATAATGTTAAGAAATAAAATTCCTTCATCTCTAAGGTGATACCATGTAAATCAAAAGAAGGATTGTGGGAATAAACTCAGATTCATGTTCTCTGACATCTACAATTTCCATAGCCACCGATAACAAACTTTAATGAGTGTATTCTGAAGGTATCCTTGAGGATATAATCCCTCTTGTCAATCCTTGTGTGAGGACATACATGTTTGATAACCTTTGGTGTTATACATAGTTGACTAATCCCTTTCCGTTTTTTTGCCCAGAAAAATAAACAGAACAAGAGAATGGCTGTTTAAGGCACTAGACTGATAGAGAATAAGACGGAGGATTGGCTTCCCAATTAAATAGTTGAGTAATCCCTTTCCCTTTTCTGCCTAGAAAAATAAACAGAACAGAAGAATGGCTGTTTAAGGCACTAGACTGATAGAGAATAAGATGGAGGATTGGCTTCCCAATTGCAATAGATAAGCTCTAATCCTTTTCCCCTATTAAACTAACTCTTTATCTGCCAATTTTCTCTTACTTGGATAATACTTGAGTTGCACGTTTATGACTATGAAATCTATTATACATGAACATTCATATATGCCGTCTATGAGGCCTCCACGCCCTACTATAAAAGTTCACTCTAAGCTGAAACTAATGCATCATGCTGCGGTATGATTGCCTCAAATCTGCAGGTATAAACATCCTTTCTGAACTATTTCCAAACCTTCTTTTTTTTTAACTCTCTGACCATTTCTGCTTCTCCTCGATGTCAAATCTCTTATGGAATTTCTATACTTACAACACTTGATAACACCTATTGAGTCTTGATTCGATCCTTCAATGTGTCTAACTTTTCTCACACCTCTATGAAAAATACTCATTTTATGATTTGACCATTTATTAGTCATTAAGTAGCAAACCGCAAATGGCTGCATGTCACATAAGATGAGAGTCGACATAATGGTAAGGCAGGCATAGATGAACAAATGATCAACACACAGGGTTGTGGACGATTTATAAAATATTACTAATAGAGGAATTTCAGATATAAATAATAGCAATTTAATAGACACATACGCCAAAAAGTCTAATCAAACAATTTGGACTTTGATTTCGTGAATACGTGGTGTTATGACAGCTATAGACCAATCAGATGCCAGAATAAAACTCTGATTGCAAAAAAGCTTATCTTGTTGTTTGCATACAGGAGGATTATTTTGCCTAACCGTCCATATATCAAGCAATTTGGAAGCCATGCACCAAAAATTAAGAAACTGTTCAAAAGGAAAGGAATAAAACTTGCAGGATTGCTAAATGCCTTGCAAGTAGACTTTTTTCATGAAGTTAAGCTGTGTTTTATGAGGCAAAAACACTTATGGACAACATATTACAAAAAGAGGACAAGGTAGCAGAAGTGACATCAATCAACATTCAAATAGACAAGATTTGGCATTTGGGAACAGTTTACGTAGGCAAAATCAAGCTTACTTGGCAGAACTGCCAGCCTTTTGCACACCAGACCGCAAAAATCTGCACAACAACAACATATATGAGCAGTGAGAGGACAAGATTGAAGAGAATAATTACAGATCTTTAACATATGCCTATTTCTATGAGCAGAAGTGCGAGGAAAAGATTGAAGAGTTCATATAGGCTTTAATTGTATACCTATTGCTGAAGAGGTCTAATGAGCCAGAGATCAAAACACGAGCATTATTTCTTGCCTGAAAGGAGGACAATCTCTAATCAACACGAATGCAATTCTCTAAGAGCAAAAGGAGGAACATATGGTGTAGTCATAAGCACAACACCATAACTTACCTAAGTAATAAACAACTATCTGTCATCAAGAACAAAAAATAACTAGAGCAGATATCACAGCAAATTGTACAGCTCAACTGTTGAAAACCAGAAAATGGTTAAAAATTCTAAACCTGTAGAACAGAAACCAAAGATATTGCTGATCCGGTAAGAGAGGGAGGACTTGTCAGCTTGGTTCTTGGATTTGCTGAATATGCTGATGGAGAAGCAGAGAGTACGTTTAAGACCTAAAGATGGCATGATTTCAAGATTATACAATATAAAAGAGTTATGATCTAAGAAAAGGATTTCACTTTCACAATTCGTTCCATCAAAGGATATCGTCAATACTCACTCTTAAATGATACTAACAAAAGAATGTACTCACCAGACTATTGGCAGCATTTAAGGAGTGACCAATTCCTCGAACAGTACTGGAGCCTGTGCAAGGGTTTTGATTTTAGCATAAGAACTATTGACGTTATAGACGACTGATTTCAAAAGGAAAGTACAGCATAGGCTCTTGGCATATTCCAAACAATAATTAAAATTTCGTAGAGGAAAGGATGAATGACCATGATACTAGGCGATGTTATGAGAACATCAAAGAATTAACAGGAGGCAGATGTCCTGACAGTTACATGTGTGCCTCAACTGTTTTATAGTACTTTTGTATATACATAAGACTCTGAGTTAGTTCCCTCAGGAGAAAAAAAAAAAACATTTCCGGCTCTAC
>OY986972.1:5974089-6070880 GCA_963920575.1 Narthecium ossifragum
AAAAAAGAGAAAAGAGAATTCTGGAATGCAATCGTGAAAAGTAGTGGATTAGATCACCGAAAAGAGAAAAGAGAATACTTGAATGCAACCGTGAAAAGTAATGGACTGAGATCACCAAAAAGAGAAAAGAGAAAGAGAAAAGAGAAAAGAGAAAAGAGAAAAGAGAATTCTGGAATGCAACCGTGAAAAGAATACTTGAATGCAACCATGAAAAGTGGTGGACTAGAACACCAAAAAGAGAAAAGACAAATCTGGAATGCAATCGTGAAAAGTAGTCGACTAGATCACCAAAAAGAGAAAAGAGAAAAGAGAAAAGAGAAAAGAGAATTCTGGAATGCAACCGTGAAGAGAATACTTGAATGCAACCATGAAAAGTAGTGGACTAGAACACCAAAAAAGAGAAAAGAGAAAAAGAGAAAAGAGAAAAGAGAAAAGGGAAAAGAGAATTCTGAAATGCAATCGTGAAAACTAGTGGACTAGATCACCAAAAAGAGAAAAGAGAAAAGAGAATTCTGGAATGCAATCGTGAAAAGTAGTGGATTAGATCACCGAAAAGAGAAAAGAGAATACTTGAATGCAATCGTGAAAAGTAATGGACTAGATCACCAAAAAGAGAAAAGAGAACAGAGAAAAGAGAAAAGAGAAAAGAGAATTCTGAAATGCAACCGTGAAGCGAATACTTGAATGCAACCATGAAAAGTGGTGGACTAGAACACCAAAAAGAGAAAAGAGAAAAGAGAATACTCGAATGCAACCGTGAAAGTAGTGGACTAGATCACCAAAAAGAGAAATGAGAAAAGAGAATTCTGGAATGCAACTGTGAAGAGAATACTTGAATGCAACCATGAAAGTAGGGGACTATATCACCAAAAAGAAAAAAGAGAAAAGAGAACATCCACTTTATCAAATGTGGACTAGATCACCATTTTGATGGCAAAGGACAGGGACGGATTCCTATAAAGCCATTAATTAAAAGTATTGGAATTATCACATTTCACCCTACAAATGCATTAAAACTTGGCACAGATTCAAAGGAAATATTAATTAAAAGTATTGGAACTATCACATTTCACCATACAAATGCATTAAAACTTGGCTGATTTCATGACCACATTAATAGCAAGGGTTAGAAAGGTCCTAAAGTTATATATAACCACCAATAACTACCATAACTGATGTAAATTGGTGCTTAACCCTTAAATCTAATGACATGGGTGTACCCATCAACAAGTTACACAAAATTGGTGTAAACACCAATTATCCGTTTAAAAAACCACTTCATGTGTTTTAACCCAAAAACCCCATTTATTTATTAGTTATATTGTTCCGCGAGTAAGCTGTCCCCCCTGCCCGATAATTTCCTCCATCACCGTACGTTATCTTATCGTGGATCGAATGAGGTCACGCTCTCATTGGCCAGGATACACATGTAGGGCCCTTCTGAGAATGGTGGCAAAGTTGGGCACTGGTAGTGATATTTTATGGGGCGATTTAATTGGTGCTTTCGTGCTTGCACGTGGAAATGTACACGTTTCTACTTTCTTTTTCCGAGGCGAAGGCGACGTGCAGAGAGAGCTGTCTTCTATTTTTACTATTTTAATTTCATCGATCCTTCTAGGTTAATATCCTATTTGTCATTTAAAACTCAAACCAAACAGAGAGAACTCAAGCCAAAAAGAGAGAACTCAATCCAAAGAGAGAAAACTCAAGCTAAAGAGAGAAAACTCGTAAAAGAGAGAAAACTCAAGCCAAACAGTGAAAACTCAAACTAAAGAGAGAAAATTCAAACCAAAGAGAGAAAACTCAAACTAAAGAGAGAAAACACAAGCCAAAGATAGAAACTCAAACCAAAGAGAGAAAACTCGTAAAAGAGAGAAAACTCAAAAGAGAAGAGAGAAAACTCGTAAAAGAGGAGAGAAAACTCGTAAAGAGGAGAAAACTCCTAAGAGAGAGAAACTCATAAGAGAGAGAAAACTCATAAAAGAGGAGGGAAAACTCGTAAAAGAGAAGAGAGAAAACTCGTAAGAGAGAGAAAACTCATAAGAGAGAGAACTCATAAGAGAGAAAAATCATAAAAGAGAAAAGAGAAAACTCGTAAAAGAGAGAAAACTTAGAAAAGAAAAAACTCGGAAGAGAGGAAACTTAAATGGAAGAGAGAAAACTTAAATAGAAAAGAGAAAACTCAAACTAAAGAGAGAAAACTCTTAAAAGAGAGAAAACTCATAAAAGAGAGAAAACTCAAGCTAAAGAGAGAAAACTCAAGCCAAAGAGAGAAAACTCAAACAAAAGAGAGAAAACACAAGCCAAAGATAAAAAAACTCAAATCAAAGAGAGAAAACTCGTAAAAGAAAGAAAACTCACAAGAGAGAAAACTCATAAAAGAGAGAAAACTCCTAAGAGAGAAAACTCATAAAAGAGAAGAGAAAACTCTCTTTGGTTTGAATTTTCTCTTTTCTATTTAAGTTTTCTTTCTTTCAGTTAAATTTTCTCTCTTTCAGTTAAATTTTCTCTCTTTCATTTAAGTTTTCTCTCTTTGGTTTAAGTTTTCTCTCTTTTATTTAAGCTTTCTCTCATTGATTTAAGTTTTCTTCCTTTCATTTAAAATTTTCCTCTTTGGTTTGTATTTTCTGTCTTTGGTTTGAGTTTTCTCTCTTTCATTTAAGTTTTCTCTCTTTTGTTTGAGTTTTCTCTCATCTATTTAAGTTTTCTCTCTTTGGTTTAAATTTTCTCTTTTCTATTTAAGTTTTCCCTCTTTCAGTTATAATTTTTCTCTTTCATTTAAGTTCTCTCTTTACTTTGTGTTTTCTCTCTTTGTTTTGAGTTTTCTCTCTTTGGTTTGTCTTTTCTCTTCCATTTAAGTTTTCTCTTTTTTGTTTGAGTTTTTTCTCTTTCATTTAAGTTTTATCTCTTTCGTTTAAGTTTTCTCTTTTTCATTTAAGTTTTCTCTCTTTGGTTTGTGTTTTCTCTTTTTCATTTAAGCTTTCTCTCTTTTGTGTGAGTTTTCTCTCACCACTTTAACTTTGATATTGTTCCAAATTTCAAAGATTGAAAAAGAGAAAACTCAGAAGAGAAAACTCGAAAAAATAGAAAACTTAGAAAACAAAAAATTCTTTTGATATTGTTCTAAATTTTAAAGATTGAAAAAGAGAAAACTCGAAAGAGGGAAAACTCAGAAAAGAGAAAACCCGGAAAAGTTAAGGATGGACTCACAATTCGACTAGTTTGGAGACCAGATGGAGATGGATTAAACAAATTATAAAGGGTGAGCAAGTTGGAAAGGTTTGGAAATTTACCCGGAACTGTAATCTACTAGGGTGATCATATCGATTAGGTCCTTGAAACTCAAAAATATATATCATCCTATATATGGACCCATGCCAGATGTCACACCACATCAGTTCACAATTATTCAGCAGTTATAGTTTGATAGCAAAATTAGTGAATTTCTTCGTGTCTTTTGTGTCAGAAGTTAGCTACTAGCATGCTTGGAAGTAGAAATGCCCCAGTGCGATGTAAAGTTTTTTGTCCCATTACATTGATGCCATGGCTACGTGTAAAGCTTCTGACCTATTAATGGTGAGATAGTGATACTAATGGGTCCCGTCCCATCGTACTACAAACTAAAATAAGAGTAATGGCTTCAACTCCTGGATTTTGTGTTGCCACGTGCAGGCAGGGCCCATATCTATGCGCGTGTCCATCCTATGACACGCGGTTCCCATTCCCAAATACCGCATGAGTAGGTTAAGAAAAAGATTTTGAAAGCTGTCTGGGGTTTTCACCCCAAAAACAGTCTGCTATGTTTTATTGCCCCCATAAGTAAGACTTATGGGGGGTTGGCCGATTCCCCCAAAAATTTGCGTATTAAAAACTACTTTCTTTTTAAACTACTTTCTTTTGTATACATGGACATGTTGTATGTGTAATGTACATATCATCATCGAATGGATAGTCTAATACCGATTCATCCATGTAGTCCATCGATAGTGATTTACCAATGGACTATATCAATGAATCGCTAGTGGACTATCGATTGAATTATATCGGTAGTGAGCTACCGATTTGGTGATAGAATCTATCGGTATCTCACTACCGATGGACTAGATAAATAATTCAATCGGTAGTAGACTACTGATTCATTGATCTAGTCCATCGTTAGTGGTCTACCGATGGTGTGAGGACCTGCCCCTCCATCCCTGTGGCTTGCTGTTTACCCCAAGGGCAATTTGGGAAATTGGGCCTTGGCGGTCGTTTCACACTGGGTGTGCACACACAAACATTGTTTGGCGCTTGTGTTGTTAGAAAGGTTAGGTAGACCCTAGTTCGGTAGTCCTGTGCTTGGGCTTGTGTCTCAGCCCAAGGTTTCCGTTTTGGGCAAGGGAGATCGATCTCCATGGGGATGAAGATCGATCTCTCTGTGCCTAGTGGTCGCCGTTCTGGGCAGGGGAGATCGATCTCTCTGTGCCTGGAAGTCATTGGCGGTGGCGTCGAAGGACGGCCACGGCGATGGCCGTCGCTTCCCCTGTCAGGGGAGGGAAGACTTTCCCTCCCCTCCCCCAGCTTTTCCCCGCCTTCGCCGGCTTTCCCCCGGCCTTACCCCTTCCCCTCCTCCTTCCTTTCTTCCCCTTCTTCTCTTCTTCTTCCTCGCGGCTCTGCTTTCCCCTGTTCCGGCTGAGAGCTTTTGCTCGCCGTTCTTCCTCCTCCGGCCACCTCTCCGGGAGCTTGAAGGCTCGTTGGGTTCGTGGCAAGGCGAGGAAGGTCCTGGGGTAGGACTTGTGGATTGAAGCTGCGTTGAAGAGGTAGGGTTCTTCCTCTAAGACTCCGGCTTGTTTGAGGGTTTTGAATCCGGTTTTTGATCTTGACGAATCTCCTTGTGGAGTTGTTCTTTCCCGGTTTTGAGGCCACGAGTAGCTTCGTGGCACTGAGATCTACCAACCCACTTAGTTTGGTGAGGTATGGTGGCGGTTTCCGGCGGTGTTCCTCACCGTCCGGCCGCCGGCGCGACCCAATCATGATCGATCTCATGGGATGAGATCGATCTTGGTCGGGGTGGCCCAGCCCGCCCGAGTGAGAGCGATTTCCCTGGGAGGAAGATCGATCTCTTGGCGGCTGGCGCCAGTGCGTCGTGAGTCACCTAAAAGATCGATCTTCATATGGGTGGAGATCGATCTTGTTGGGGGTGACCAGGACGGGTGCTTCTAGCATCGAGGAAGATCGATCTCCATGCTTTAGGAGATCGATCTCCTTCGGTGTAGAGAGGGTTTTTACTTGCTTTAAGTGCTGTTTTGCCCGCGGGGCTTCGCATGCAAGTGGTTTTTACGGTTTTGCCCTCGGGGCTTGTCCTGTTGTGGATCATGCATGAATGCTTACCGCTTTGTGGTTGAACCGAGAGAGTGATGTCTCTCGGGGTGTGTAGTATAAATGGGCTGACAGTATGCCCTTACCGCTTTGTGGTGAACCGAGGGAGTCATGACCCTCGGGAGTGTTTAGTATAAATGGGCCGAAGGTGTGCCCTTGCTGTGTTGGTTGTTTACAGCTTTATCATATCTATCCTGCCCTGTTTTCCTGTGCATTAGGCATGCTAGGGTAGGTTGGGTCTGTGTTGACTCTGCTGCTTGGAGTACCGAGTGATGGTAGTCTTAACTTCGGTTGTTCCGCCAAGTGCGGAGATCCCGCTTGGAGAAGGGGGTCCTACTGGGTGCGTCGTGTCCACCCTGTGTCAGGGAATGTCGGAGTTGCCCACCCCTGAGCAGTGGCGTTATCGGAGATACGCACCTAGGACAGGAACCCTTCGGGTTTTTGATGGGATTGTGGGATCCTTGGCAAGCCTCGGTACTTGGCATCAGAGTGTGTCCGGTTGCTTTACCCTTGTGTGTGGGAGTTGTAGAGTAGGACCATGCTGAGCTGTTGCTCATGCCTACCTGGACTGTGTTTGTTGCAGGTGCAGGTGGCCGCTCTGTCCCAGTGTTACCCCCTCGGTCGTCTCGTGGCAGCGTGCCGGATCCTGACCATGTCTGAGGGTCAGGATGGGTTCGTTTGTGCATTCGCGGAGACCCCGGTGGGTGGTGTGGCTTCTTTTTTGGGGACTGTGATCTCTTGTAGCTTGTTGTTCTAGAACCCTGTTAACTCCTTTATTACTGTCTTGTAATAATTGTTAATAGTTGCTGTTTTGTTCCTTGCTTCCGCTTGTGCCTGTTGGCAGCTGTTTCCGCCAACTGTCCTTTAGTCTCAACTGTTTCCGTCAGTTGAGGCTAGTGGTTGTAGGTGTTCCCCCTCGCGGCCTCCGACCCGGGTGCGCTCTGCGGGCCGGGGCGCGACAGATGGACTACATGAAAGAATCGGTGATCCACTACCGATTCGGATACGTGTAATTCACATATGACATCAGCATGTACATTAATCAGCGCTCTTTTTAAATTCCTAAATTATAAGTAGGGTTTTCGGACCAGAATAACCTGTAACACAAAACAGTCCTTTAAGTTATAAAATCAAGAATAAAGTGGACTTCAAAAGTAAATTTTTTGAATTCTGTTTATTTCATACCATCACTTTCTAGTAATATCATATCAGTGGAGCATAACTATAAATCTGATCCAACGGTCAAAATTATTAATAAAATATTATTTGGATAAGATACATATAGATCTGGGTCATTAGTTTGATAGTAGAAGATAAACATAACTCATCAATGTCAGATTTTTTAATCAATTTGAAATATCATAATTTATTTTGTAATTTTTCAATTACTATTTTTTTTAATGTTCTAATGGTTGGATCATTTGGTCCGTCTACCATCGTCTGATTGAATGATCTGATCATAATTAGAACATGATCTCTATAATATAGATAAGCCACCCTTCTCGCTTGTGATAGTATCATACATCTATCTCCTAAGGAAGTTCAAAATTTCATTTTCCCCATTCTGATTAAAATATGCATATTTACCTCTCGAAGTTGGCTTCTCTAGAAAATTCTATAAACATTACTCATAATAATACGTTTGAAGTTAGCGACAGTCAGAGCCTTGAGTTTTGACTATTTCTAGTTGGTTTTCAATTTTATTCTCGTGGTGATTCTTGCAGAGTTATATGAGGTTTCTTGATGATATTGACCGATTATGATCCATGGAGAAGCATGTTTATTTTTAGCTTATTTTGATGCATGCTATATGTTGGACTCGTCACTCATGATCTTCTACTTTTATTATTTTAGACTTATAATTTGCTATTTTATAACTAATCTGGAAAAGGGAGTTTTATTTCCCTATTCTAACAACAAAATAACTATTTGCGTAACTTTTTACCCAAGTGACCTAATGAGAGCAACTCCGTCATTCATCAGAAGTTTAACATAAATAACATAAATAGCAGTATCAATCCAACTTACCGAACTTTGATGGCTAAAACAGAGATGAACATTGACAGTTAAAACAGAGAGTATGCATAATAAAAAGGGATAAAGGGCGATAGCATCGTAAAACAGATTTTATTACGTTAAATAAACATTAAAAACTAGATTTAGGACGTTAATATCAAATTATTTTACAAAAGACCTATATATCCTTGTTAAATGTTAATAACACCCTCTGTCTCTCTCCATCATCGTTCTCCCTCTCTCTCACAGACCTCCCACCCGATCATAACTCGACGCCGCCTCTACCTCTATCGTCGGCGCCAATCACTCATACCTTCTCTTGCCAGATACCCCCCTTCTCTTGCCAGATACCCCCCTCCTCTCACCGAAGATCCCACCGCATCACCGCCCCCCCATCCACCCATCTCAGTCGATCTAATCCCACCTCTAAGAACCACCATCGACCTACACCCCGTCGGCAACCACCATCACGATGTCCACCTCCCCTTCCTTGCTGCGCTGCCACCTCCCTAAGCACCTCCTCCACCTCCGACCAACACCAGTGAACTCATGGACATCTCCGCCATCTATTCCAACGAAACCAAACCCCCAAACAAAGCTATTAACCTCTTATTTTTAGGTCACCATATCTCTACCGGCACCTCCCACGGCCTCAACGGTACCACCCAAACTCTCCACCAACTCTGACCAAGCCCCATTGGAACACACAAATATAGAAGAGAGAAAAGAAAAAAATTGAATATTGGGTTAATATTGAACTGGAACAATAAACAACATACAAAACATAGAAAAGAGAAAAGAGAAAAATAAATATCAGTCAGACTTCTAAACACCCTGTTGCTCTTGCTCTCCAATGCACAAAAGGTGCCATAGGCGTCGACGAGGCGGAGGAAGTCCTCGAGGACCGCTACCGTGTCAGATTAGCCGTGGCCGCAACCCGGAACGGCGTCGCCTCCTGATCGCCGCTCTCCATCAGCTCCTCTGCAGAAAGGGGGGTGACCAAGTCATCGGCGGCTGGGGTTGGAGACCCCGTCACCGATCTGGGCACCTCGCGCTATCTCCAATCCAGATCTCGGTTGACCAAGCCTCACCCACGACCTCCTCAGTGGAGCCTACGGGCTTGGAGTTCGAGGAGATCGAAGTAGGCTCTTGAGAGCTCCCATCGAGCCTAGAGTGGAGAGGACACTGGCGTGGCCACAGCTTGTGGGGTCGACCTCAATGACCTACTCTGTTTCGGCGACATGGACAGCGACAGCGACAACGACAACGATGGCCACAATTTGGAAACGGCGCCGCCTCCATATCGCTGCTCTCCATTAGCTCCTCCGTGGAAAGGGGGATGACCTAGTTATCGGTGACTGGGTTGGAGATGTTTTGGGGTTAGAGCTCCTTATGCTAAGGGTATTATCATCATCAAAATATCTAAACTAACAAAAAATAATAGTTAATTGTGTAAACACCTTAAATAACATGATGGTGGTGTACAAATTAATAAGTTTCACTAATTTAGTGTAATCACCAATTAACTATAATATAAATGAGTAAGAAAACAACAAAGGATGCAAATACAATATTACAAGAGGTATTTGCAACATAAGCATGCATCTGCAACAAACCAATAGTTCAAAATCTATTTTTGATTGTTTTTTATATTACAACCATAAGGCATTCAAAGCTTCCGAATCAGTTTTGGACAGAGTTAGTATTGCCACGAGAAGTATGAGGAAATGCTACTCAATAATTATTACAGGAACTTTATTCCAAACTCTTCATTCTAAATTTTACATGGGATTTATTTCGTGTGAACCGGAGAGCAAAAGCATAATAAGCGATATTTTTCGTGTGGACCGGAGAGCAAAACCAATAGTTCAGGTGGTTGTTACCTTTAAGAGATTACTAAATGGAGAAACCTTGAAGTCTCACAAGAAGTTTAAGTTCAGTTTGCTCCCGGAAAGAAGAGGGTGTTGGAGAAATTGGAGGACGTCGGAGAAGGAAAGAGGGTCTGCAGCGGATTGATAGAACTTCGAGGCACGTTACGGATGTCGCTACCCTTAAGGGTTGATTCGCCCCCACCAGATCGGTAGTACAACGGGTCTCCGGCGAATCTCCTTTAGGATACAACGAGGTTCTCACTTTCCTGCGTTAGTACCGACGAAGGAAAGTCCGTAGGATACTGTCAGAGTTATTGGCAGAAGATTTGAGAAGATTTGAGAAGAAAGATACGGTCAAATCTATGTCTCGTAAGTGAAGAATTAAAGGGTTTAAATAGACCACCTTAACAACCGTTCGATGCTGAATCGGTAGCAATGGTTCTAAACCATCGTGACTTTTCACATGAATAGTCACGTCTCTCCCAACCAACTGAACCATGACTTTTCGCATGAATAGTCACGGCTCTCTCCCAACCAACGTCAGCATAAAACCAAAGTTATTTTATTTGAAAACTAATCTAACAATCCCCCACCATTTTCAACATAAAATAAAACGAATTTAATTTTGAAAAATTAGACTATATTCTGCCAAGGAAGTCATTTGCATAAATAAAGGTGTCTTGCGACTTGAACCCTTATATAGTAGAAGCAGAACAAAATTGACTTGAAGATCCAAGTGGATAGTACCTTGAACTTTGAACTCATGTTATCAATCGGTTCTTGCTCTACACAAACTCCTTCAAATCTGTCAGTATCCAATCCGCTAGTTGACACCATTATGGCCATGTGTCTCATATCCTTTCATTAATGCTTAGAGTTAAAGTCCCTTAAACTCTTAGAAGCGGCTCCACTTCTGCATTAATATAGGTGAATCAAACAGTGTTTCCAGAAACAAACACTTGGACTTAAGATTCCTTGACTCATTAAGAGCATTAGCTCGCCTTAACTGTCAGCACTTTTGGTACCAAACATCTTATCCTTGGGATGAAATTTATGTGATGTTTGCATTAATTTGCATGATGTACTATCACTCATTGAACTCAAAACATGAAGTTTTCATGAGTTAAGTTGAGGTTCCAACATTAATTAAATTTTGAAATGGACTTTAGACCCATCCCACAAGCTGTCTTGTAGACTAAGTCTCTAGACAAACCTTTTGTTAGAGGGTCTGCCAAATTCTGGCAGGATCTAACAAAATCCACAGTGATAACACCATCTTGTATCAACTGTCTCACATAGCTATGTGTCAGACCTATGTGTCTAGATTTTCCATTATAGGTATTGCTATACGCTCTAGCCAATGTTGCATGGCTATCACAATGAATAGAAATAGGAGACATAGGCTTAGGCCATAATGGTAGCTCTAATAAGAAACTCCTAAGCCATTCTGCTTCTTTCCCTATTGCAGCTAAAGCTACAAACTCAGAAGCCATGGTGAAATCAGTTATACAAGTCTGTTTCTTGGATTCCCAAGAAATAGCTCCCCCACCAAGCAAGAAAACCCATCCACTAGTTGAAGAGTGATCTTCTAAATTTGTGATCCAACTTGCATCCGTGAATCCTTCTAAAACTGTTGGATCTCCGGTATAACAGATGCCATAGTCCATAGTTCCTTTTAAATATTTTAAAACTCTATGAATAGCATCCCAATGTCTTTGTCCTGGATTGCTAGTATATCTACTAAGCTTTCCCACTGCAAAAGCAATATCGGGTCGCGTACTAGTCATAGCATACATTAAGCATCCAATGACTTTTGCATATTCCAGCTGTGACACTGCCCTACCAAAATTAGGTAGCAATCTATCACCTGAAGCAAATGGTGTAGATTCTGACGAACAATCGAAGTGCTCGAACTGTTTGAGAATTTTCTCAATATAATGGCTTTGAGTTAATATCAAACCATCATATCTTTTCACTATTTTAATGCCTAAGATCACATTAGCTTCGCCCATATCTTTCATGTCAAAACTGCTAGATAAAAGTGTTTTAACAGATTCTACTTCATATAAATCGGAACCAAAGATAAGCATATCATCAACATATAAACATATAACTACTCCTTTCCCCCCACCGAATCTGCTATAAACACATTTATCTGATTGATTAACAATAAAACCATTAGCTAAAATTACTTGATTGAATTTTTCATGCCATTGTTTTGGAGCTTGTTTTAAACCATATAAAGAGCGTATTAGTTTACACACTTTTTTCTCTTTTCCTGGCATGATAAAACCCTCAGGTTGCTCCATGTATATTTCCTCATCTAATTTACCATTTAAAAAAGCTGTTTTAACATCAATTTGATGAATTACTAACTTATAAATCGAAGCCAGAGCTATTAAAGTACGAATAGAAGACATCTTAGCTACTGGGGCATACGTATCAAAGAAATCAATTCCTTCTTTTTGTGTAAACCCTTTACCTACTAATCTAGCTTTGTACTTTTCAATAGTACCATCGACCTTTCTTTTCCTTTTAAATATCCACTTGCAACCAATAGGTTTGGATCCAGGTGGAAGATCTACTAATATCCAAGTGTTGTTACCTGTTATTGAGTCCATCTCATCTCTAATAGCATCCTTCCAAAGAACTGCATCAGAAGATGCCATAGCTTCTTTGAAAGTTTTAGGATCAGACTCAATCATCAAACTAATTGGTGTTTGACACACAACATTATTAGTAGTTCCTTCTACTAAGAACATATAGAAATCATCTCCATATGTTTTAGCTACTTTAGGTCGTTTGCTTCTCCTTAGTTCTATAATTTCATTAGGAACATCCTTAGAAGCTTTTATTTCAATGCTAGATTCTTTAAGTTCCTGAAATTTAGGTAAAGAGGTAAACCTTGATTCATCAAATATTGTATCCCTAGACTCTATAACTGTATTAACAGTTATATAATCATTGGGTTCAACAACCATGAATCTATATGCTTTACTATGTTCTGCATATCCTAAGAATACACACTCAAGTCCTCTTTCACCTAATTTCTTTCTCTTAGGCTCAGGAACTCTAACTATGACTCTACATCCCCATACTTTGAAATAACCAATGTTGGGTTTTCTATTTTTTCATGCCTCATATGGGATAATAGATTTCCCTTTAGTTGGAACTCTATTTAAAATATGACAAGCTGTTAGTAAAGCTTCACCCCAATAACCATCAGATAGTCCAGAATTAGACATCATGGAATTAACCATTTCCATTAATGTTCTATTTTTCCGTTCAGCTATACTGTTTTGTTGCGGGGTATACGGCGCCGTCACTTCATGTATAATTCCATTGGATTCAAAATATGAAGGACTATAAAATTCACCTCCTCTATCTGATCTTAAGCATTTAATCTGAGTACCACATTGGTTCTCTACTTCAGATTTATAAATTTCAAAATTTTCCAAAACTTCATCCTTATATCTAAGCAAATATACATAACAAAATCTTGAGCTATCATCTATAAATGTCACAAAGTATTTCTTACCTCCTACGGTTGGTGTAGCATGGAGATCACAAACATCACTATGTATTAAATCTAATAATTTAGAGTTTCTTTCCACACTAGGAAAAGGTTTCCTAGTTATCTTTGTCTTCATGCAAGTAGTACAAACTCTATTAATGTCTAGCTTAGGAATCAAGTCTAATTTCATCATGTCCTTCAATTTTTTATAATTAACATGACCTAACCTATTATGCCACAATTCAGAAGACTCAACCATGTAAGCAGAAACATGAACTTTATTAATATTCAATTTGAACAATCCATCATACATATAGCCCTTTCCCACAAATATCCCACCCTTGGACAGTATAAACTTGTCTGCCTCAAATACAAGTTTAAAGCCATGCTTATTTAGCAGGCTACCAGAAACTAAGTTTCTACGTACTTCTGGTACATACAACACATTCTTTAAAGTAAGTAGCTTTCTCGAAGTTAACTCCAACTCCACTGTACCATGGCCTTGCACATTATTGCTGCTTGAATTTCCCATGTACAGCACCGTTCCATCGCTGCTAGGCTCCAAAGTCTTAAACATGCTTTTATTGTTGCAGATGTGCCTAGTTGCCCCAGAATCTATCCACCAAGAGGTGTTGTCTTCGAGTACATTAGTCTCGAAGATCATGACTGCGAAATTGTCTTTATTTTCATTGGCTCCCTCTTTCTTTTTGCGGGACTGACAATCTCGCTTAAAATGCCCAGGCTTACCGCAGTAGTAGCGGTTACCTTTCATCCTCTTGTTATTATGGCCCTTTTCTTTGTTGAATTGATTGGAACGCTTCTTGTTGGAGGTCTTATCAGTATTTGAAGTTTCTGCTACAAACACTTTCGACTTGTCATCCGATGATGGATTATTTGCTCCTTCATTTTTCCAATATTCCTCCTCAATTTTGACATGATTAAACAAGTCTTCGAGAGAAATATCCTCCTTGCGGTGTTTAAGGCTGCGTTTAACATCCTTCCAGGAAGGGGACAATTTGTCTATGATGGATGTCACAACTATTGAATCATCCATATTCATGTTATTTTGCTTAATATGTTGCAAAATACGAGTAAGCTCATAAAACTGCTCAGTAACAAGCCTACTATCAACCATTTTGTAATTAAAAAATTTACTCACAAGAAACTTTTTGCTGGCAGCATCTTCAATCATGTACTTTTGTTCTAGTGCATCCCAAAGATCTTTTGTTGTTATGTGATGCTGATACGCATCGAATAGATCATCAGACATTGAATTCAGCACATGCCCGCGACACATCAGATCGTCATTCTCCCATTTCAGTCTTTGGCGAGTTGCTTCAATGGTCTCATCATCAGGATTTTCAGGTATTGTCGGCTCTGGTGTAGACAACACGTACACAATTTTCAGCGTCGCCAATAGTAGATGCATACGCTTCTGCCATCGCTTGAAATTTGTACCATCGAAGCGCTGCAACTTTAGAACATCTCCCATCTCCTTCAGAACGGACAGATCCATTGCGAACAGAGATTCAACCCTTAAGATTGTTGGAGAAATTGGAGGACGTCGGAGAAGGAAAGAGGGTCTGCAGCGGATTGATAGAACTTCGAGGCACGTTACGGATGTCGCTACCCTTAAGGGTTGATTCGCCCCCACCAGATCGGTAGTACAACGGGTCTCCGACGAATCTCCTTTAGGATACAACGAGGTTCTCACTTTCCTGCGTTAGTACCGACGAAGGAAAATTCGTAGAATACTGTCAGAGTTATTGACAGAAGATTTGAGAAGAAAGATACGGTCAAATCTATGTCTCGTAAGTGAAGAATTAAAGGGTTTAAATAGACCACCTTAACAACCGTTCGATGCTGAATCGGTAGCAATGGTTCTAAACCATCGTGACTTTTCACATGAATAGTCACGTCTCTCCCAACCAACTGAACCATGACTTTTCGCATGAATAGTCACGGCTCTCTCCCAACCAACGTCAGCATAAAACCAAAGTAATTTTATTTGAAAACTAATCTAACAGGGGCATGCCTCTGCTTTGAGTAATGACTGATACAAGGTTACCCTTCAGGTGGCTGTTTACGTTAGGAGATTTCCCAGTTCAGAAACATTGATGTCCCACAAGTCAGCCAGCTTGATCCACCAGAGAAGATAAGGCATGCCAATGACCGCGGATATTGTGGATGAGCCGTCTCATATCAGTTCCTGCTCCTTTGAATCAGCCATCCTAACATTTTCACGATCTCGCTTGAATGTGATGTACAATGGGGTGAAGAGCAGGCAGCACAGGCCATAAGGGACAACCATCATCGCCAGAAGACCCTTTGAAAGTGCAAGGGCCTGGGGAGAAGATCCTAAAGTCGAATTCACGGACTTTGCGTCATAACCGTATATCTTCTCAGTCAGAATCCCCACAGCTGGTGCCGCCAAAGAAGAGAAAGATCCTTCGAATGCCCGATCAAAAGCATAAATCATGGTCCGGTGCTTTGGTGGTACAACTTCAGCAAATATAGGGTTGTTAGCACAAGTGGCACACCAACTGATGGTGAGACCCATGAGGAAGAGAGTGACGGCAAATGTAGGCCAACTCTCCACTGACTGGGGTATGACTGTGAGGAGAAACCATGAGAAAGGGACGCCCATGAAGGCACTGAACTGTGCACACATGACACGGCCTCCGTTGGGATAGTAACGAGACAAACGATCTGCTAAAAATCCCCCTAATAGAGAACCCATAGCGCATCCAATAGCAAAGAGGCTCATGAGTGAAGCTGAGCTAAAATGATCAAAGCCTGCAACAAAAGTACAACTCAATTTATGCTGGATTAATATACAAAGATAAGCACATTGATAGTAAATAAGGTCAGTTCTCATAATCTATGTTCCTTTGCGGAGATATTTCCCTACCGAATCACATTACTGAAACTTTAATCTCTTGTTACCTATCAGCTCAAACCACATGGTGAAGAATACCATAGCTGTCCATGGTAGAGAACCAACTACTCCTTGCAAGACAATGACCTGGAACGTTTGAACTTTAATAACAGCTCTCATTGCTGCCCAGGAATCGCTCCAAAGAGAAGGTGCAATTACAATACCTTTCCAAAGGGAAGGTGCAATTACAACCCCTTTCCCGACCAAATGGACCCTGAGACCATGTATAGCAATGGTATTAGACTAAAGCAGACTCCCAAAAATGCTACCACGAATAGCTCTATTCAAAAGATTCAATCTTAGATGTTCTTAGAGGTAGGAGCAGAGGATGAAATATTTGCTTTGCCATTTCAAAGATAAGCTGTTAAAATGTTAATAACAAAATCAAGGCTCACAAGCTTACTAGTTAGGTAAGCCATGAACAGGAAGAGTTGGCATATACACTTTGCTGCAAGCGCATAGAGAGAAACAAAGTCACAGAAAGCATAGTAAGCATAGTAAGCATAGTCCATGACTTAACATATGAGATGCCCTTCACTAAAGCAGCATTGTTTTTCCTTCATTGGAAGTCACGGTGTAAATCATGAATCATAAACTTAATGGTTGATCTTGGCCAGGTCTTTGCTTTGAAAGACTCACTCAGAATTCAGTGTTGCAAAAGCAAATTACTTGGAGATTATGGTAGACAAAGTATGATGAAGCAAAAGCAAAACCAACCACATGCAGTGATATGTTTCTAAGGCAGATGAAGCGATAGGGTTGGCAAGTTTTAAAAAGAAATATTCGGTTATTCCAACATCACTTTGACTAATAGCTCACACAGCAAAATCAAAACTTTTAACTCTTCATATAAGAAAATAGAAATGCTAAGCAACCATCTGAAGCATGTGATATTACTCCACTAAGAACCCAACAACATATATAATAGTGTTAAGATACAAATAGATTTCCTGACACCCCTTCAATCAATGATGTACACAATTCTTTTCATTTATATACGTCTCTGGACTTAAAACATAAACAACCGAAGCAACAGCTAACAAAGAAATTGGATGAATTTCTGTATTCAGAACCCATAAAGTGAGGCTGTGTAGGAAAGAGCTTTAAAATTTAAACGGGTCTATCATCAAGAACTTAAATCACAGAAATGAATATACAAATCATCAGTGAAAAAGAATATAATAACCTCAAGAAACTCCAGGGCTAACATCTACCTTTCAGAGTTCTCATCAATATCTTGAGAAGTGTGAGAGGGTCTTCGAGGATCTACAACGAACAAGAACACAAGAATTCCAATCAGTAAACTGAGGAATGCCATCAAGATGAATGCACATCGCCATCCTGGCAAACCCCAATATGTTTGTCCAGCCATAACTGTCGCCACAACGCCACCTCCTATTCCTCCTATTGAACCAACAAGGTTCAGAAGTCCAAACCCTGTACCACGCACCTTATCTGTATAACTATCAGCTATGAAAGATTGCAACGCAGGAATCACAATTGCCAGCCCAAAACCATTTACTGCTCTCCAGAATGCGACTTGCTGAAACTGCTGGCTTGCACCGACCGCAGCTGTAGATAATGCCCAGCATGCAATTCCCATTGCAAGAATTGCTGGACGGTCATATTGAAGAGCTAGAATACCTGCCAAGGGTGATGAAATTGCCTGCATGAGGTTTCGTATGAATGTAAGGTATCCAAGAGCAGTGGGACCTGCATTGAAGGCTTCACTGACTTCTTTATAAACAGATGGTAGGAGATTCTCATCGGAACGCTCCATTATAGATGCCAAATTGATGAGAATGAGAGATATAGAGATTCCGAAGATAGTCCTTGTTCTGATATACAAGAGGAGTTATATAAAGCAATTAGAGCAGTGCCTCGTAGACGTGATCAACCAATTGTACACAAAGAAAAGTCACTGCCAGTAAAGTCCATATCTTGCATTTAATTGCCAAAAAAAAACAATTTAAGAACTAAAAAATACTAAGAGTTAGATGGTTGATACATGCAAGAGAAACAAGCTAACAAGTGCTGGGCTTGAATATTTCTAGGTTTTCACCGTTTTGGCTTGTATATCATAATGATACCAAGAGCATTTCAGGGCATCCCCAACATATGTTTTCAGATACTGATATACAATCACACCTCATTTTCTCTCAACGGGTTGTATAAGGATTAAATTGTAGCCACAGATCAGGAGGATAGAGAAAAGTAATAAGAGAAGCGAACAGACCAATCAATTGTGTTGGTCGTATTCTTGAAATTGGAATGAATAGAACAGTAATTCTTCCATAATTCTTCCAAGCACAGGGCATATAACACGACCAGTTAGTTGGAATAGCATTCACAGAAATGTCCTAACACAGTAGAATCGAACATTGTAAAGATTAGTTGGCAACAGCCAAAAGATGGTATACCAAATTACTAAACAATAGGGATCTACATGTTCACGTTTTCTGCACAGCATGATCGATGGATGGATTGTTACTTCCTATTTAACAAATCAATGCCATCACTCAACATTCATACTGCAGTTAAAGGAAAATTGCACTCAAAGGCCGCTGAGTTAAGCTATTGAAGGTGCCAATTGACCAACTAGCTGAATTGATGCTTGCAGTTAAGAAACTGGCAAATTTGACTTGGGAAAAATTGATAGCTTCCATAAGTTAGATATGGCTTTCCAAAATTAGGCTCTCAATTGACCCATTAGCCAAACTCCCATATGTCGTGAAATTAGTTGACAATTGGTTTTTAATCCATATTAATTAATGGCGATAATCAATTGAGGAGAAGCTTAGTTGACCTGCCCACTGTTAAAGCAACTCATACAGTCTCTAATTTAAAATGTCTTTCAGGGTGCTTTCAAATGGCAAATCCTTGACCTAATACATTTGGAAAGGGCTCACCTTTTATCCGCCCGAATTGGTATGTTTGCTGCTTTACCGACCAGGGCTTTTACAATAAAAGGCACCACTTTTCATACTTGAGAGGTCAAAAGAGCTAGTAGGGAGGCCCTCGACCCTCGTAGTGTTTATTGCAGAATTGTCTTCCACGGAAGAAGGTTCCTATAGTTTTATAATTCAAGAATACTCATAGAAAGAAAATTATTCTAGAACTTTTAATATGACTTTCATTAAAGAGGTCTTCTCATTTCCTTGGCACTTGGCTTGTCTTGCCTTTACAGATAGGACAATCCTAATCCAATTTCTTGACAAACGTCGTAGTCTGGGAGTTGCTCTTTTTCCAGCTTTTACCGAGACATTTTATTGTAACTATGACATAGAAAGTATCGCTACAACTCCTTTCTGATAGCCTTGCACTTAAAAGTCCACCACACAATAATCTCTTCAAGGCCAATCGTCATGCCTCCATAAGTCTAAGACCAATGCAGAAACCAGTGATGCCAGCATGCTGGTTTTAGAGCTTATAGTTCAGCTATCTTAATGAGCAAGTGCCATAATTGGAAGGAATCAAATTTGAATTCGATTATGGATTCAAATTTGAAATGATGTTGGACAATCTCCAAAAATAACCACCTTGAGGGTCATCCTCCGACCGTAGGAATCACCACCTAGGGGGACCTCGGGCATCACCACCCAAAAAGGATAAGAACTTCACTTTCCATTCATCCTAAGACTAGGCCTAATGGACATACAATCCCTTATTTATAGCCTATAGAGGAGGCTAATTATAATAGGCAATCTAATTCAAACATCAAGTCTAAATAATAGGAAACTTAAATCAAAAGGCCAATCTACTCAAAATAGTAAATCAAATCCTAACAAATCACATTCAGCTTTGAATCTGATTTCCAATTTCACATTCGAATTCAGATTCGAATCCTTCCGATTATGAAACTTGCTTCCACATCATTCTCCACTATACAATGACTTAGTAGGGATCTCAAGATTGTAAGCTGCTAATACATATAATCACATCCTTCTTGCAAGACTCGATTTTGCAACATACAAGGAACCAAGCATTGTCATTGACTTGACGCATAGTTTTGAGTAGACTTTTCTGCAAAGCAACTATGGAATATAGGCAAATTCCTTCTAATACGAACAAAATTTTGAGGAAAAACTAACCTAAAATCACTTGAAGCAAAAGTTAAACTAGTTTCTGTGTGTTGGAAGGAAGGCAAGTCACTTAAAGAAGGTTTTGCATAGCAAGATGATGGCACCTGTCGATACAGAGACCATCTAAAATGCTCCTTAGAGAAGGTTTTGCATTGCAAGATTGGCGCTTTTTTTTTTTTTTTTTGATTTCAAAGAAAGGGATTCACTTCCTCTTTTGCCAAACCATCCATCATAGTTCGTCATGAGAACATCACCAAATGAAACGAAGAGAGGGAGGGAGGGATCCGAGCAAACTTACTTCATCCTGCCAGGGGATCTGGACGCGCCAAAAGCAGGGAAATGGTGGTTTGATCTTTGCCTCATATATATATATAAAAAAAATATATATATAAAAAATCCTCACTCCGATCTAACAGCGATCGTCCACTCTCATGAAAGCCAGTGCTTCCGCCCCACGCGGTGCGGTGCGTGTCCGTCCTCGTCAACAGATCTGGGGGGAAGGAGGGGTCATCGGCGCCGAGGTGTGTGATGATCGATGCGGGATCCCCCGGATAGGGCGGACTAGAGAGAGTAGTATTAAAAGAGAGTATACATTAAAGGGCTCAGATATTTAATTGGGTGGCGCGCTTCGGTTGGTACGATAGGAGAGCGAGCAACCAGCGGGGGGTGCCTTCGATTCCCACGATCTTTTATTTCCAAATGCCGCGCGCCACGACTTCGGGAAGGCGCCTTCTGCGTCTCGTGTCGTGGTGGGGACCATTCATCCGGGCGTTGATTTAATATTAATTTGTCTTCATTGCTACAATGCTACCTATGAAAAGGGCACCGGACCGCACCTAGTTTTATTAATATTGTGAAAAACTATCACATTTTTTATTATTACATCACGATAACTCCGCTATCAATTTTATTTGCACATCAGTGCATGTTTGAAGCTTCCGATTGATCGGCGCAATCAACCAACACACACAACCACAGTTTTAGTAGCCAGTGTGTTTACTCCAAAAAGGCTCATCTTTATTAATCAATACATGCTACTCCCAGCATCCGGTTGTTTCAGAGAGAGTTCCTTGCTTGGGACCCATATTCTATTATTCTCCTCCCGTATTTCATGCGATCCCACCGCCTCTTTTCTCTCTCAACTACTATTTAGACTTCGAAGATTTTTCTATAAATGCGTTTGAAAAACCAGCCACATGTTCTAACGTATATGTGCACCAAAGAACACATGTTATACTTCTAAAATGAAGGAGAGAGGAAGAATGAACACAAGTAGAGAGAGAAAGAGAGAGCGAGAACTTCTCTTACACTGCTTTTTTTTATTCACCATTGGGGGAAGTCTTTATACAGGCAAATAACTACACATCATGTCAAAGGATGGATGAAGATTTCAACCCTTTATTTATGAGGGTTATGTGATAGTAGGTAATGGTCATTCATTCTTTGAAACATATGATTCATAACACTCCCCCTTGAATGACCATTAGTACAAGAACGTGCCTCGTTAAAAGCCTTTGCTAAGAAAAACCCAACGGGATAAAAACTTAGCGAAAGGAAAAGAGTACACTCTTCTTACTTAGAAAAGTATTAGGTTATCAAGACTGTTTCGTTAAAACCTTGCTAAGGAAAACCCAGTGGGAAAACCCCTATTGATTTTGACTCAAAATTGAAGTTGACTAACTCTCTATATTCAGGCTATGTTTATGTACATAGCATGAGTCTAAATTGGACTCAATTAGTCTCTCTTGTGTATGCATATTTAGGTGGGACCCGGTAGGGTTTCTTAGTGGTTTTTGCTAACATCCGAAATAAGGCTGCTGGGGGACGGCTGTAGAAGAGGGAGGAAAAAGAGAACAGAGCCTCTCGTGTGGTGGCTGTAGCAAAGAAAAAGAAAGAGAGAGAGAGAGAGAGAGAGAGAGAGAGAGATGTAGAGAAGAGATGTATGCGGGAGATTATACTTGGTGATTTCTCCTCTTGTAATCTTTGATTCTATAGTGGATTCTCTGGCGTGCTCTCCCGTGGATGTAGGAGGTTTGTCTCCGAACCACGTAAATCCTTGTGTTACTATTTCTTTTGTGGTTTGTTTGCCTTGCTCTTCTCTGTGGTTTTGTGCATCGCATAAGGGTTTTCAAACATCGATCTGTGATCAAGATCCGACGCTTCCGAGCCATCAAGTGGCATCAGAGCCTCAGGTTTTAGGGTTTGTTAAGCCGCCGTGATGTCTAAGTTCGAGGTGGAGAAGTTCGATGACAAGATAAATTTTGGATTATGGCAAAAGAGGGTGAAAGCAATTTTGGTGCAGAATGATCTACATAAAACACTTTTGGGTGATGAAGGGAAGTCTGCAACCATGAAGCATGAGGATTGGGCAGAAAAGGATCTGAAGGCTTTGATCATGATAATGCTTTTTTTGTCTGATGATGTGATGTACAACGTGCTCGATGAGGATACTACGGTTGGCTTGTGGAATAAGTTAGAGAAGCTATACATGTCAAAATCTCTAACCAACAAGTTGTACTTGAAGAAGTAGTTGTACAGTCTGCGTATGGTTGAGCGTGGAAACCTTCTTGAGCACCTTAATGACTTTAATAAGTTGATCACACAGCTGCTTAGTTTGGATGTGAAGATCGACGATGAAGACAAAGCAGTCATCTTTCTTTCTTCTCTCCCAGAGTCCTATGATCATTTGGTGACAACCATCTTGTATGGAAAGGATACCATTAAGATGGATGAGGTCACAAGTACATTGCTTTCACATGAAATGAGGCGAAAGCCTAACAACACTGAAGCTGAAGGTTTGGTGGTGAAGCAATCAAGTCAAGAAAGAGGATGGTCTAAAATTAGAGGTGGTAAGAAAGACAAAGGTAGATCAAAATCCAGAGTCAGAAAGAATCAATGTAGATGGTGCAAAGAAGATGGACACTGGATGAAGGATTGCAAGAAATTTGCAGAGGTTCAGAAAAGAAAGACCAAAGACCCAGTTCAAGCAAGTGTAGCTTCTGAGGTTTCTGATACAGAAGATGGAGACATGCTTAATGTCTCGTCAGGTATGGACCCTACTGACTCTTGGATTCTTGATTCAGGATGTTCTTATCATATGTGCCCATATCGAGACTGGTTTTCTACTTATGATTTGCATGCTGGGGGAACAGTTCTTAAGAGTAATAATACTGAATGTAAAACTGTTGGGATAGGAACAATTAGAATCAAGATGTTTGATGGCGATGTGAGAACACTAACTGATGTTAGACATATCCCAGATCTCAGAAAAAGCCTAATCTCTTTAGGTGCTTTAGATGCAAATGGATGCACCTATAGTGGTGCCAATGGCATAATTAAAGTGAAGAGGGGTGCCATGGTTGTAATGAAAGGAGAGAAAAAGGGGTCACTGTATCGGTTGATAGGTCAGACCATAACAGGCCATGCTGCAGTGACATCTTTTTCTGACAGTGATAGTACTTTATTATGGCATCCTAGATTGGGGCACATGAGCGAGAGAGGGATGTTAGAACTGTATAATAGAAAATTGCTTGATGGTGTTAAATCTTGCAAGTTAGATTTTTGTAAATATTGTGTTCTTGGCAAGCAATGCAGGGTCAGTTTTACAACGTCTACCAACAGGAGCACGCAGATTTTAGACTATGTTCATTCAAATGTATGGGGCCCCGCCCCTATCACTTCTTCAGGTGGTGCCAGATACTTTATCAGTTTCATTGATGACTTTTCCAGAAAAACATGGGTTTACTTTATGAAACAAAAGTCTGAAGCCTTTGATAAGTTCAAGATATGGAAAGCAATGATTGAGAAGCAAACTGGAAAATAGATAAAGTGCATGAGGACAGATAACGGTGGAGAGTTTGTCTCTAAGGAGTTTGACCAGTTTTGCTTAGATGAAGGCATTAAACGGCATTTCACAGTTCCTGGCAAGCCACAACAAAATGGAGTAGCTGAAAGAATGAACAGGACACTTCTAGAAAGATCCAGAAGTATGAGAATATTTGCAGACCTACCAAACCAATTTTGGGCCGAGGCAGTCAACATGGCCTGTTATGTGGTGAATAGATCACCTTCCAAAGCACTGCAATTGAAGACTGCAGAAGAGGTATGCACTTCTAAGCATGTTGATTACTCTAACTTACATATTTTTGGGTGTCCTGTCTATATGTTGCTACAGGAAACAAAAAGGACAAAGCTTGATGCTAAGTCTAAGATGTGCATCTTTCTTGGATTTAAAGAAGGAATGAAGGGGTTCAAACTTTGGGATCGTAAAACTAAGAAGATTGAGTATAGCAGAGATGTGGTATTTGATGAAGCATCTATGTTGAGGAAATTTCAGCAAAGTAGTCAAGATGGAGATAAGACTGATACCACTAGTCAGGTGGAGTTGATTGGAGTAGAAAGAAGCATCACTGTGCCAGATACTGAAGAATCTTCTCATCAGGGTCATGAAGAAGAGGTGCAGCCAGAAGAAGAATTGCCATATTCTATTGCAAAGGATAGAGAAAGAAGAAATATAAGAAAGCCAGCAAGATTTGATGATACATTAGCATATGCATTGCTGTCAAGCTTAGGTGAGCCAACCAACTTCAAAGAAGCAATAGAAGAGAAAGATAGGTCGCAGTGGATGAGTGCTATGGAGGAAGAGATGGATTCTCTTCACAAGAACTAAACTTGGGAGTTGGTGGATCTACCTAAAGGAAAGAAGACAATTGGCTGCAAGTGGGTATATAGGAAGAAAGAAGCTTCATTTGAAGGAGAACCAATCAGATATAAGGCAAGGTTAGTAGCAAAAGGATATGCACAAAAGGAAGGAGTAGATTTTAATGATATTTTCTCTCTAGTTGTGAAGCATTGCTCTATTAGAATTTTATTGGCTATGGTAGCTATGTGGGATATGGAATTAGAATAGCTTGATGTGAAGACAACATTTCTCCATGGACAGTTAGAGGAGGAAATTTATATGGCACAACCAGATGGGTTTGTTGAAGAAGGAAAAGAGCAGCTTGTCTGCAAGCTCAGGAGATCACTTTATGGCCTCAAAAAAGCATCCAGACAGTGGTACAAGCGGTTCGACAGTTTCATGGTAACACATGGCTATATTAGGAGCATGTATGATCGGTGCGTATACTTTCGCTTTCTTGCTGATGGTTCTATTATTTTATTGATGCTTTATGTCGATGATATGCTAATTGCCTGCAAAAGTTTGGATGAGATCAATAAGCTAAAACAGGAATTAAGCATGGAGTTTGAGATGAAAGATTTAGGAAGTGCCAGAAGGATTCTAAGCATGGAGATTATGAGAGATAGACAGAATGGAAAGCTATGGTTGACACAGAAGAAATATCTTGAAAAGGTAGTGGCCAAATTCAATATGAAGGAAGCCAAAGCAGTTAGCACACCACTAGCTCAGCACTTCAAGTTGTCTCTTCAACAATGTCCGAAGACAGAAGAAGACAAAGAAGACATACTCATAGTACCGTATGCTAGAGCCGTTGGATGCTTGATGTACGCCATGGTTTGTACCATACCAGATTTATCTCAGGCGATTAGTGTCGTGAGCAAATATATGGCAAATCCAGGGAAAGAGCATTGGAATGCTTTAAAGTGGATTTTGCGGTACTTGAAAGGTACACCAGATACAGGACTGTTGTTTCAGAAAGGTACTGAAGAGGAGATGGTCATGGGCTATGCAGATTCAGATTATGCAGGAGATATAGACAGACGAAAGTCTAGTACAGGGTATATCTTTACTCTAGGTGGAGGCCCCATTAGTTGGAGGTGTACATTGCAGGACACAGTGGCTTTATCAACTACAGAAGCAGAGTATATGGCAGCAGTTGAGGCAACCAAAGAAGCTGTTTGGTTAAAAGGTTTGATAAATGAGCTTGGTATATCACAGAAGAGTGTTACTTTATATTGCGACAACCAGAGTGCTATATGTCTAGCAAAGGACCCAGTGTACCATGCCAGGACGAAACACATAGATGTGAGGTATCACAGGCTCAGAGATTTTGTTGCAGATGGTGACATACAACTGAAGAAAATTCCTACTGAGAGGAATATTGCAGACATGATGACCAAGCCATTGCATAGGGAGAAGTTCAGGCAAAGCCTGAGCTTAGCCCACATTCAATAATGCTAGTTGATGAAAGCCCCAGGGAGAGGGGGTTTTGATTGCAGAGAATCCAAGTCAGTGTTTTGAAGAAGATCAATTGTTGAGTCAAGGTGGAGATTGTTGATTTTGACTCAAAATTGAAGTTGACTGACTCTCTATATTCATGCTATGTTTATGTACATAGCATGAGTCCAAACTGGACTCAATTAGTCTCTCTTGTGTATGCATATTTTGGTGGGACCCGGTAGGGTTTCTTAGTGGTTTTTGCTAACATCCGAAATAAGGCTGCTGGAGGACGGCTGTAGAAGAGGGAGGAAAAAGAGGACAGAGCCTCTCGTGTGGTGGCTGTAGCAAAGAAAAAGAGAGAGAGAGAGAGAGAGAGAGAGAGAGAGAGAGAGAGAGAGATGTACGTGGGAGATTATGCTTGGTGATTTCTCCTCTTGTAATCTTTGATTCTATAGAGGATTCTCTAGCGTGCTCTCCCCATGGATGTAGGAGGTTTGTCTCCGAACCACGTAAATCATTGTGTCACTATTTCTTTTGTGGTTTGTTTGCCTTGCTCTTCTCTGTGGTTTTGTGCATCGCATAAGGGTTTTCAAACATCGATCTGTGATCAAGATCCGACGCTTCCGCGTCATCAAAACCTTAGTGAAGGAAAACGAGTACAGTACCTGAATACCTTCTAAGATCATGACTCTCCCTCATGAAGATATAATATAAGTGATAAGACGTGAAAAGTGCATAAATCACCCTTTTAACTTGGCCTTGTTAGTCTCCGAGCAAGGCCTTACTGACGATTATTACCCTATAACAGGTACAAGAGCCCTCAATGAGGATTGGATCAAGTTCTGAGCTTAAACGAAGTCATTCGGGCCATTTTTTATGAAGAAGATCGATCCTTTATTGAAGAAGGATCGATCCTTTGAAGAACATTAAGAAGAATCCAGTCGGGACAACAAGGATCGATCCTCCATAAAGAGAAGATCGATCCTTTTTGCACATTTTCCAATGACAGAGCGCAAATTTTAGAGGATCGATCTCCACCTACTGAAAGATCGATCTTCATCGGGGCGCAGCCAGAACTCAAGAGAAAGGATCGATCCTTTCCTATGGGAGGATCGATCCTCCACGGGACCAGCGATCACACGAAGAGGAAGATCGATCCTCTACTTTACAAGGATCGATCCTTTTGTGCCAGCCGAGCAAAATCAATGGTCCAGATCTAATCCGAGTGGGGGAGGCTTGCTTACTATAAATAGACCCCTTTTGGGGGATTTTAGGGATCTTCTCTTAGTCCTTTCTCCAGCCCTTCTATTTTCCTTACCCAATTGAGAGGAGGACTTCTTGGAGGGAATTCATGGGAGGAGAGCTTCATCAACCTCCATCCATGGATCCAACCAAGATGAGTAGCTAACTTCCTTTCTCTTGGGATTTCCATGTAGTTGTAGGATTCTTTTGTAGTTTTCTTAGGGTTTTTGATGTGTAATCTTTGGGGATGATCTATTGTATGGATTTGAGCATGATTTCTCTATTTTTGTACATGGATCTTATATGTTGAATGGATGAATGCCTTTCTTTGGTATGAGTTAGAACTTGTGCATAATAGGTGTTTGTTGTTATGCACCAATAAGTTGGATGTGCTAGAAACACATCCAATTACATTGGGAGGATGATTAGCCCGAGATTAGAGGTTAGGGATGCTAGAACCATCCCTATCTCTCTAATTAGAGGATCCATTCTATCTTTCTCTTGCATTGGATTCGAGGTGCTAGAACCAACTCGATCCAATGCCCGATTCCATACAATGCCTTTACCTTGCGACGAATCGATCTTAATCGAAGGTTCATTAGCGACGATAGAAGCTAATCACTCATTCGTCGATTTTGTGAATGTGATTTTTTTCGGCAGATGATCCTAACCCGACTTCCGTTGAACGATAAGTGAGGCTAATCACCCGCTTGTCGACTTCTAGATTTCGATTGTCCCAATTGGATTACACCTCAATTCCTTAGGAGGTTACATTAGAACCTACAATGAAATGGAGATCCCAAGGCCTCTCTATATTAGTTATACTTCTTTTCACTTAGTTAATTACTTTAATAGTCATTAATCCAAAACCCAAATCATTTTAGCTAGTTGTTTGGAGTTATCTATCGAGTACGTTAGTCAATTCTCATTTCCCTGCGGATCGACCCGGACTCCCGCTAACTACGTAGTAGTTAGTTAGGATTATAATATTGACGCCCTAGTCACTTTTAATGACGAGTGGTTTGGGCGCTATCAATAAGCTTCTAATGCTTAGCACAATAGATCCTTGAGACGACGCATTACAATGCTATGTACTAGCTTCCTGTATGTTGTCGTCGGTAGAGCCTTGGTAAATAGATCGGCCAAATTGTCGTTGGAGCGTATCTGCCGAATATCAATATCACCGTTCTTTTGGAGCTCATGTGTATAAAAGAACTTTGGTGATATATGCTTAGTTCTGTCGCCTTTGATATAACCGCCTCTAATTTGAGTGACGCATGCGGTATTATCTTCATATAATACCGTCGGGGTATTTCTGATTGAAGATAATCCACAAGTGTCTTGAATATGTTGTATCATGCTTCTCAGCCAGATACACTCTCTACTTGCTTCATGAATGTCAAGTATCTCAGCATGATTGGAAGAGGTAGCGGTTAGTGTCTGCTTCATAGATCTCCAAGATATAGCAGTGTTGTCATACATAAGATATAGCCGGTTTGTGATTTGGCTTTATGTGGATCAGAAAGATAATCAGCATCTGCATAGCCAACCAAATGTGGTCTCGAACTATTTGAGAAAAACAGTCCAAGATCTGTAGTTCCACGGAGATAGCGTAGTATGTGCTTGATCCCATTTCAGTGTCTTCGAGTTGGTGCAGAAATGTATCTTGCCAATAGATTAACTGCAAAAGCTATATCGGGCCTTGTGCAATTTGTAAGATACATGAGAACTTTAATTACACTAAGATATGGTACTTCATGACCAAGGAGTTCTTCACCATCTTTATGAGGGCGGAAAGGATCCTTCTTCAGATCAAGAGATCGGACAACCATTGGAGAACTCAATGGATGAGTTTTATCCATATAAAATTGTCTTAGAACCTTTTCCTTATAATGTGATTGATGAACCAATATTCCAATTGGAAAGTGCTTGATCTACAGGCCGAGGCAAAATTTTGTCTTTTCAAGATCTTTCATTTCAAATTCCTTTTTTAAATAGTCAGATGTCTTTGTGAGCTCTTTAGGAGTCCCAATTAAATTCAAGTCATCGACATATACTACAATAATGGCAAATCCGGAATTTGATTTCTTGGTGAAGACACGTGGGCAAACTGGGTTATTTACATATCCCTCTTTCAGGAGGTATTCACTGAGCCGATTGTACCACATCCAGCCAGACTATTTTAACCCATATAAGGATCTTTGAAGTTTGATAGAATACAGATCCCGAGATTTTGCTTCAGGCAATTTAAGTCCTTCATGAACTTTCATATAAATATCACTATCTAGCGACCCATATATGTATACTGTGATTACATCCATTAAATCAAAAATCGAAATGTTATTGCATCCATTACATGAGAGTATGTCTCCTCGTAGTCTATACCAAGTTTCTGTGAGAAACCTTGTGCTACAAGCCGTGCTTTATACCGCACAATTTCATCTTTTTCATTTCACTTGCGCACAAACACCCATTTGTATCCCACTGGTTTGACATCTTCTGGTGTTTGGATTACAGGTCCAAAAACATTTCGTTTTGCCAGTGAGTCTAATTCAGATTGAATAGCTTCTTTCCATTTTGGCCAATCATCCCTACGCCAACACTTTTCGACGGATTGTGGCTCAAGCTCTTCATTACTTCTGGTAATATCAAGAGCAACTGCATATGCAAATAAGTAGTCGACAACAGTTTCATTTATGTTCCACCTTTTCTCAGTGTGCACATAATTTATCGAGATCTCATGATTTTCATATATCTGGACCTATTCAGGAGGTGCTTGAACCTCGTCGGGAGGTATTGATGTCGCTCAAATGTGTCACGCACAGCGGTCGCGGTGCAGTACAGCATAAGAGAGGTCGAATCCCACAGAGAGACAATCAGGAAAGATCCAGAAATACGAATAACGATGTATTGAAGACAAACAAGAGCGATAAAAGTTAAGAAAATATATCGAAGATGTGATGAAAAGATAAAGTTAATGAAAGAAATCAAGATTTGAATGAGGCTAGGCTTCAGGAATCACTTCACTCGGATTTAGGTTCTTCTCTTCTCAATGAATCATATGATACTCAGTTAAGGGATTCACATCCCAATCACCTTAACCGGAAGATAAAGAATTATGAATCTGATAAAATATATAAATGTCTCATCCTATGATTGGTTCTTTCTTTTTATAGTTCTAACTTCATCCAACCAAACCTAAGAATACACGATACCGGTTGTCACTACAGGCAACGCGCAGCAAAAGTTCATCGGGACAAAGCCCTAACTCTAACCGGATCTCTAAGAATACACAATACCAACTCTCACAATCGGCAATGCATAGCAAAGATCTCTCGGTATAGAGCCCCAACCTTATCTAACCAGATCCCTAAGAATATACAATACTAGCTGTCACTACGGGCAATGTATAGCAAAGGTCTCGCAAGACTCGGTAGGAGAATCAAAAGAGAAGACTATGGGATTAAAAGATCATGAAAGAAGCATGACTGGATTCATAATATTAATCATCCACATAGAAATCTATAATCTGAAAATAATATTTAAAGATCCAATACATAGAAAAGAGTTTAACAATAAAGCTTAAAATCTATGAACCATTGTTGGAGAAGAAGCCCTAGTCCTCGCTAGATCATCCGTCCGCCATGCCCGCGGATTACTCGGCCATAGATGGAGATGTCTCCATCTTTTTCCTCTTGAAAAACTCCTGAAAAGAGCCTCCAAAAACGTCCAAGAAGTCCCCCTCAAACCCTAGAAAGAGTCCTATTTATAGCCCCAAATCTCTCCATCAACGGATTTGATCTAAACCGTTGATTTAATTCACTGGGAACGTCCGATCGATCCTTCTCGGGGTGCTGGATCGATCGGACGCGTTAAAATCTTCAACTTCTAACTTCGCCCGTGACCGATCGATCGGACTAAGGGAGTCGGATCGATCGGTCTCTTGAAATCTCCAATCTTCTATTTACGCCCGAGTCCGATCGATGGACGGATCGATCGAACTCTGCTCCTCTAAAAGCATACGTTCTGCCACGCTTTAATTCCCAAGTCCGATCGATCGAAATATGAGTGTTGGATCGATCGGTTGAGTAAAAATCCGCTGTTTTTGGCTTTTTCCGAGTCCGATCGATCGGGCCATTGGTGTCGGATCGATCGGACCCCATAGGAGCGATGGAGGGATCGATCGGATGGGTTGTGGCTGAAAAACACATGTTCTGTCACGTTTTTGCGAAGTCCGATCGATCGGCGGATCGCTCGGACTTCCAACTTATTTTCGGTTCTGCCCTTCAGACTGCGCCATCGGTACTAAAATTGCCGTAACTTCCTCTAGGAAACTCGGAATCACGAACCGTAAAATTCTTCAGAATCTAGACTTCAAGAGCTTTCCAACCATATATGGCACATCGTCTGGTTCTTCATGAGCAGGTACAGATTAATTTGTGAAGTTGCTCCATATACTCTTTTCAGCTTCTTTTAAACCCAATTTCCTGCATTTTCCAAACAACCATGTGAAGCAACATATAAATATAAAAATAGTAATAAAGATGCTGATTAAGGATAATAATCTAGCAATTGAGATGGTTATAAGGTTGTTCAGAGTGCACTTTCATGCACTCATCAGGTATCTGAACCTCATCGGGAGGTGCTTGAACCTCATCAGGAGGTGTCTTTTCGAATCGATTCATATTTGGAATACAAACTTCATGTTTGTTAATCTCTTCAGGAGTATCAACCTTATAACTAGTTTGTCCTTGTGTCTTTCTTTTCCTTGGGATCTTATCCTTGGCGCCAATAGGTCTCCTACGCTTCTGGCGTGCTTTAGATTCACATGCTTTAAGATCATCGGATTGTTCTTCATGAACATTAATCCGAGCGGGAGCATTTGCTGCTGGAATGTGTGATTTCATCACTCACTGTGAATCGGTAAATGCATCAGCATCTGATTCGCAATCTTCTGCAAATATATAATTTTCTGAACTTCGAGTTCAGTTTGACTTGTCCTAGGATCAAGATGAGACAACGTCGAATTGTTCCATACAATTTCATTTTGAGCTTATGGCTTCTTCTTGTCTCCCTCTAATGGTGGGAAAACTGACTCATCAAAGTGACAGTCAGTAAAACATGATCTAAACAAATCTCCTGTTAAAGGCTCTAGATACCTAATGATAGAAGGAGAATCAAAACCAACGTAGATACCCAGTCGGCGTTGAGGACCAATTTTGGTTCTCTGAGGTGGAGGAATTGGAACATAGACAACAAATCCAAAAATCCTTAAGTGAGAAATATTCGGTTATTGGCCAAAGACAAGTTGTACTGGTGAAAATTTATGATATGCAGATGGCCTGACTCATATCAAAGACGCTGCATGTAATACAACATGTCCCCAAGCTGAGACAGGTAATTTGGACTTCATAAGCAATGGTCTAACTATCAGTTGGATACGTTTAATAAGTGATTTTGCTAGGCCATTCTGAGTATGTGTCTGTGCAACATGGTGTTCCACATTTATCCCAACTGATATACAATAATCTAAAAATGCTTGAGATGTAAACTCACCAACATTATCAAGACAAATTGTCTTAATGGGATAGTCTGAGAACTGAGCTCGTAACTGAATGATCTGAGCTAACAGTTTAACAAAAGCGATGTTACAAGTGGATAAAAGACATACATGCGACCATCGAGTGGATGCATCTATTAGAATCATGAAATATCAAAATGGTCCACTTGAGGGATGAATGGGTCCACATATATCACCTTGAATTCTCTCCAAGAAATTTGGGGATTCAGAGGTGACCTTAGAGGGGGATGATCTTACTATTAGTTTTCCTTGAGAGCAAGAAGCGCATGAATATTCACTGGCCAAAAGAATCTTTTGGTTCTTAAGATTATGCCCATGTGAATTCTCAATGATTTTACGCATCATCACCGATCCAGGGTGACCAAGTCGATCATGCCAAAGTATAAAATCACTTGGATTAGTACACTTCTGGTGCATCACAACATGTGATTCTATTGGTCTTATTTTCGTATAGTATAAACCAGAAGAAAGGGCACGAAGCTTCTCAAGCACATGCTTCTGATATGAAACTGTAAGTGTGATGCATAAATACTCTATACCAGTTTCATTCGTCATTTCCATATGATATCCATTACGACGTAAATCCTTGAAGCTGAGTAGATTCCTTTTAGATTTAGTGGAGTATAATGCATCATCAATAGATAGATTTGTTCCTTTGGGCAAAACTATGGTGGCTCTTCTGAAGCATTCAATCAAGTCTACTGAACCTGATATTGTATTAACATTTGATTCTTTCAATGTTAACTGTGAAAAGTACTTACGATCTCGGAGGATCGTGTTTGTTGTTGCACTGTCTGCAAGACATGCATCACCACCTATCTAGGAAACAATTAGAGCAATGCATGTATTCATAGGATATACATAAACATTAAAGCATTCAAAGATACATAGGAAGACAGCTAAATACAGCAGTACATAGTGGTAGATAGAAACATCATACATAATTCTAGTCAGTGTCCGTCCATTCCTCAGATCCTATGAGGAAATCTGATACATCCAGAGATGGACCAATCATGGGGGCTTCAGGAAGGGGAATATCATCCATGTCATCGAAATCTGTAAAGTTCATTTCAACACATTTTTTCCTTCCTCTTGTTGTGTGCTGCTCCACAACATGCTTGGGCGCACGACAGTTGCAAGACCAATGCCCTTTTCCTCCATATCGGTAACATTCATCATTATTCCTCCTAGAGGTTCCATCTTCAGGCTCTTTGCTCTTTTTATTTTCTACTTGATCATTTTTAGGAGGCTGAGGATTAGGGTATCCAGTTCTATAATAATGAAATCTATCATTACTTCGAGCACGACCACGCCCTCGCCCTCGTCCACGTCCACGTCCGTGGTGGTGTCTATGATGGGTATTAGCATTCGTTTCAGGGAATGATGCAGATCCAGAGGGACGAGACTCGTGGTTTTTGATGAGTCACTAAATATTCATACTTAAACCCCTTAATTTACATTTGTTAGCCCGAGAGTGTTTGTATTTGATAGTTTGTTAATTGATTTCAGGTTTAATGAAGATTCAAGTTAGAAAATACAGAAAAAGACTAATCTATGGAAATTAAGCCGCTCCACTGTTAGTTTGAAAAGAATGCACCAAATTCTCTAGATAAATGCTAAATTTGGAGGACTTATAGAAGACTTCAAGATAAACAACTTTCATGTTGGACACTTTGCGAGATTCTGGACACATTAATAGCAGTTTTCAAGAATATGAAGATAAACAGATGCTGGAAGACTGGTCCGTTGACGCTCAGGAGAATATTCGTCAAATATTCCAGATAAGTTCAAATAATGTCAAATCTTCGGAACAAGATAGATGACTTCCTAATCTACATCTTTCATGTTGAGCACATGTCCAAATTCCGAACGGGTTATACCCAGTGGCGACCGAAAGAGGCTGTCAGAATTAAACTAGGAAATCCGAGTTGCACTAGAGGTCCAACTCAACCCAAAACCCTAATTCCGGGAAGACACCTATAAGAAGGTGTTTGCTGGCCAAAAATTAGAGGTCCCCATAGAGAGAAAAGAGAGAACTAGGGTTTGGAGGATTCTATGGAGAAGATGGAGCTACAACGTGGATCCCAATCATTCTTCATCGAATGTAAGGCTTCCATCACAAAGATGAGTAGCTAATTCTGTACTTAGGGATCTCATAAAGCTTTAGTAGATCTTCTTTGTATTTTCTAGTTTGATTCTTGTTATTTTTTCAAAGACATGATCCTATGAATATGGTTTTATTTTATAAAGAGTTGAGCGAACAGAGTTCCTTGACGTACATTCAGACCTACTTGATTGCTGTGCTTGATGGTAGAGATTCGTAGGATGGTTTTCATGCTGCTTTTGTGTATGCCTTTGAGATAATCTATGCTAGATGAAGATAGGTTGTACTCAGATTAAGTTCGAAGACAATCTATGCTAAATTTAGATAGGTTATGCCTTAGGGAAGCACAATCTATGCTAAATTTAGATAGGTTATGCCTTAGGGAAGCAATCGCATTATTTTAGGGATTCATGCAAGCTTAAGAAGCTGTGAATCCATAATGTCGAGTTAAGAAAATAAGAGGATAACTAGAGAATACAGGAAGTGAAACTAAAGTGGATTGAGTAATCCCTAGGTTTTCTCTCATTAATCTATTCCAATTTCGCTAATCGCTTTCTTATTAGTTTTAATTAGTCAGTTTCAAAAATCCAAATCAATCCTTTTCGCTTAGGTTTAGAATTCTGAGATTTAATTCTGATTTCTCCTTCGTAAACAAAGTTTCCCTGTGGTTCGATCCCGTATTTCATTACTATTCTACCACATAGTTTAGTATTTGAATGAGGGTTTATAAATTTTATTCTTGATTGAGTTTGCAACGTTTTAACGATTTGTATGTAAGCAATCAGTTTTTCAGTAGGATCTCATTATGTTTCTCAACTCTTAATAATGCATCAATTAACTCAGAGTATTTTTGAAATCCATGTTGCCTATATTGTTGCTGCAGGATAATGTTAGATGCATGAAAGGTAGAATAAGTTTTTTCAAACTTATCTTGATCAGTGATTGTTTCTCCACATAGCTCTAATCGGGAAGTAATTCTATGTAAAGCAGAGTTATATTCACTAATACTGTCAAAATCTTGCAATCTCAAGTGAATCCAATCATAACGGGCACTTGGTAAGATAATGGTTCTAAGGTGGTCGAATCTATCTTTTAAGTTATTCCAAAGGATGAAAGGATCCTCTATTGCAAAATACTCATTTTTTAGGTCCTCATTAAGATGATGTCGTAGGAAGATTAAGGCACTGGCTCGTTCACTGATTGTGGCAGAATTCCCCTCTTGAACTGTGTGTCCCAAATTTCTTACATTTAGATGAAGTTTAGCATCTAATGCCAATGACATATACTAACTGCCGGTAATGTCGAGGACCAAGAAATCATGCTTCACAATATTTGTCATAATGATGTTAAAGGAAATAAATGAATATGCCAAAAATTAATTTAAGGCAAAAGAAATAGCAATAATTTTTTTTTGTTTTTTTTTGCCCCGGTTTTTTGGCGGATTTGCCCCGGTTTTTTGGCGGATCGGTAACGATCCGGATTCGAACCATGGGCGCTACATTCCATAGGTCCAAGCGGCCGTGCTGACCATTCGGATGGCCCCGAAGGACCGATAATATCTCGCATTAAAATGTACATATAATGAATGACTGATATGAACTGCAGATATCAAAGCATTAAGCATTAAGCAAATAATAAAAATTAATACTGAAAAATAATTTGTACTTCATGTACAAGATTATGTGCTTCATGCACAATATAGTGATTTGCACTTCGGGTGCAAATTATGTGCGTGCTTCAGACACTGTTGTAGTAACTTGTGCTTCATACACCAAGTTGTGTGCTACATGCACTCTCTTAATTTGTATTTCAGATACATCAAATTTTGTACTTCTGGTATAATTATTTTACCATGTGTGCTTCATGCATCACAATAGTTTATAGCTTGTACTTCAAGTACGACTATATGCTTCAAACATTGTATAACCTAGGTTATGATGAAAATAGCTAGTATAATTACAAAGCAATGTCAGTAAGATATACCTGACTGGTTCTCTCCTTTCCTCTATGTGGTAGAGTCTCGTGCTGATAACGTGCTGTAATGTATATGTGTACTAAAGAACACACACTATATTTGAAGTAGAGAACGAAGGATAGAGAAAGAATGAACACAAGTAAAGAGAGAGTGTGAGAACTTCTCTTCCGCTGCTCTCTTTTATTCACCATTGAGGGAAGCTTTTATATAGGCAAATAACTACATATCATGCCAAAGGATGGATGAAGATTTCAACCCTTTATTTATGAGGGTTAGATGATAGTAGGTAATGGTCATTCATTCTTTGAAGCATATGATTCACAACACCACCAATGTATTCAAATTTTAAATTTTTTGAATTATCATACTTGTCCCTCCAATTCTTTTTTCCCCTTTTTCAAGCAAATATTCTAGGAATTTTTAAAAAATAATATTATTTAAAAAAATATATTATTAATATATATATGTGGAGAAAATATTGATGGGGATATGCCTGCTTTGGCCACGTCAGTGCCACGCTGGCGTGGCCTTTCATTTTTTTAATCCAGCCAATGGAGACGTAACTCCAAGTTACGTTTTAATATTGAAGACGTAACTTAGACTTACATCTTTGACCATTTCCCACACCACGTGACCAAAGTGCGGGGAAGATCAAGGGAAGCCCTATTAAGACGTGGTCCCAAGTTTCATCTTTATATGAAACCGTAACTTGAAGTTACATCTTACTATAGAACCAACAGCAATGCTTCACTGATTATGATATGTCTTTGCATAGTTGATGTTAACATGGTAGTCATCTTTGATCCGTTGCACAATATCTTTGGAGGTCATCGAGGTATTTGTCCTTATCGCACCAGGTATGATACGACATATGAATTATGCAGTGCAATGTGGCGGTGGTTGGTATTCAACAGAAATGCCTGTCAGGTATGTGGACCACTGTAATTCTTCACCTGAAAGTAAGACGTTTCTTTGTAAGTAGACGCATGCAAATGCCATGGACAATCAGGATTATGGCACTTGACGGTCAACACCTTCTGCCGCGCCCCGACCCGTGAAAGCCCAACCGGGCGGGGCGATGTGAACCAGAACCTAAAAAACCGCGGAAAAATGGTGAGGGTTCCCTCTAACCTATTGTTCTCTCTAAACAATTCATCAAATCACCATCAATTAACAATTCTACAAATTCACATAAACCTCAAGCCAAAAATCACAAACCCAAATTTAATATACAAAACCTCGAAGAGGGGAAGATCAAGTAAACATAAATATACTCCCGTAGGAGGCTAACTAACAAAAGTTCTGGGAAGACAGATCACCACTCCTCAAACTCCACCTGGCGCCGCGGCACCGGCGACCAACTGCCCGGTAGGGGCCACCGAAGAGGAGCTAACGCCTGCACCTGCAAAACGCAACCCGGATAGGAGTGGGCAACTAAGCTCAGCAGGAAAACTACACTACGACACACATAAGGAAGAGGGAAACGCAATAGTGTCGCCCTCGAGCAAAGCCTGAGTGTACACAGAGGTCCCATAACCCCACCGCGTGTCCCTGAGGTCCACGATCATGATGTTCCAGAAGAACTAGTCACATGATGGGTCACGCTCAGTAAGCAGGAAAACAACATTGCTGACTCACAAGCAGGTAACCGATATTATTGGCGGGAAATGACACCGCTGAGTAGGCACACCCTCTACTTAAGAGCCGTCACAACTGGACACCGGCTACACCTCAGAACCCGACTCGAGGCCAACACAACCTCTACAATCATCAAGCAACATGTGTACAAGTCATCTAGGCCTATCATCGAATTCGACCGTACACCACCATTCAAACCTGGTCCAAACTACCCGACCCCGGTCCTAAGGCTAAATCCGAGTTTCCAAGCCTCGGGACGACGACCCACAGATCGCGCACGCCTTAACCTTATGCAACTAATGCACAACCAGAATGCATAAAATGAATATGCGCATATAAGACAGATAAACATGCAACATATGTGATGATAATAATGCAAGGTCTGGGCTCGGCACCTTATAGGCCCGGGGTGGTGAACATGTATTTAAGGTCAAGAACTGCTGCAGTGGTACCACCACCAACTGCCAGCCAGTTCACCAGCAACCTGCATAGGGAAGCAGCCTCGCAAACAACAGCTAACAAATCACACAGATAAAGCCCTCGGCGCACGCCAGCATGCAAGGCTAAGGAAAGCTGTAGGGCTACCTGCCTACTTACTCTAAACATCCCAGGAGTCATCACTCTCCTGGTTCACCATTACCCTTCATTATAGGGCTGACATGCTTAATCATATGTACCAGTTTATAAAGCAGTAAAGGAAAACGCATACGAGAAGCCTCGCGGGCAAACACCAATGAAAACACTCCTCTATCACCAAAGGATCGATCATCACCCAAGGGGATGATCAATCCTCCTAGTGACAGGGAGATCCTGTCCTTGCCAAGCCCAAGGGATCGATCCTTCTTTCCAGGAAGATCGATCACCAAGCCAAAGGATCGATCTTCCCTTTAGGAAGATCGATCACCTGTGTGACCAAGGACTCACCCATGCCAGCCAAGGAACATGATCGATCATCTCCAACCAGATGATCGATCATTCACGGGCTAGGCAAGACCAACCCAGGAAGATTGATCATTCCTCCAGAATGATAGATCCCGATGGGTTCTCCGGCCACTGGACGGCGAGAAATACCGTTGGAAAACTCCATCAAATCCGGCAAAACCTTGAGATCTGGTAGTACGAATGACCACGAGTCCAAAACCAGTGAGCATGCTGAAAACCATCAAACATGCAGCAAGATCTAAGCAAAATGAACCACAAACAACTCAAAACTCACAAAACCGAAAAAGCAATCCCTACTTAGCTAGAGCAGCTTCAATCCCAGCTGCCAAGCCAACGATCACCTTCAATCTCTTCCAAATCCCGTCAGATCTCAGCTCAAGAACGAGGATTTCAAAAGGATTGAAAGAAGAAAGTCGCGTTCGTTTATAGACAAACGAACCGACTTAAGGATGATTGATCATTCAAAGAGAAATGATCGATCCTCTACGACAATCGCAACTCTCTGGCATCAAATGATCAATCCTTCCAGCCAGGGATGATCGATCATTCACCAAATGATCGATCCTCCTAGCAAGGGAAGATCGATCATATGGGTGCAGAAAGCTAGACTTGGGCTAGAACGTTAGCCCAAGCCCGGATCTTTCGATCCCGAGTCCACCTAACCGTTCTAAACAGACATTATCACAAACACGATTAGTGTGTGCACACGCGAGTGTGAAACAAACCAACAAGGTGTAATTTACCAAATTGCCCTTGCGGTCCACAACGAGCCACGGGCCCGACCTAGCCGGTTGGCTTGGCCCAGGAATAGAGGGGCAGGTCCTCACACCTTCGGCCCGGATTTGACAGTGCAATGTTCCGCAAACCTTCGAAGCTCGTACTGTTGAAGAGCATGCATAAGTGATGCATTGGTCTCGAATATCTGTTTCTTATAGAATTCACCATTGAATGGTGTCGGATCTTCAAATACCCCATGCATGATATTGTTCATTGTCATCCGGTCGACTCACTCATTATTTAGGAATTCATCTGGTAACTCCTTTTCGTACTGTGTTTGAGTAAGCGGCATTGGATCATCAATATCTTCATCATGATGTGATGGCATGTTGCTCAATGCAGTATTCTCTGTGAGGACCTGTTCCTCTAACCTGGCTCGACCGTGTAGGTCGAGGGCCATTTTCTGTTGGTTTGGTTCCGCGTCGGGTACAATCAGTTTTGCACTCGCGTTGCACACAATACCTTGAATTGATGTATGTGATTGATTAGAACCTTAGGGGTGCTTCCGATCAGAAAATCGGAGCTCGATCGGAAAAGATCGAATCGGACGGCCGAGATCGGTTCTGATCTCTATAAATAGCCCTTTCTTTTGGTGGCCTCCACGCAAACTCGGCAGGTCAACATCAAAAGTATGATGTGTGTGTCCCATGTTTGTATCTGGAGTAGTTTGTGTGTATTCATGAGTCAACCATATATCCTCCTGCTGGTAAGGCATGTATGTTCATACACAAGCGAACTCATGAACAAGAGACAAACCAAGATGTAACATTGCATGTTTGACAATAAATTTCTTAGTGTGATGTCTGGTGTCCGAAGATGGGAGTGCCATAAGACTCAAGAGAGATGTTATCAGTTAAATCGTCTTTTCGTTATAGTAGGCGTGTAAATTCACCAAATGTCGTGTTATTTGGAGGGTTATTGTTGACTTTGACACCAATTTTCACCAATAACAATTGTATACTTAGAATGACTAGATAGAGGCTAAGAATGACACCAGTATCACTATCATCATTTATGTCTACACCGCAATACATGCTTTCTCCCATTGGATATCTAAAAGTTATGCGAATGTTAAAATAGTTTGGATTGTATCCGGTTAAATCAAACATTAAAGCCTTTAAATTCACATAACTTGCATTCTTTCATATTCTAGTAAGTTTGATTCCGCCACCTATGTACTCAATATCACACGCATTATCTTTTAATTTCACATTTCTGTCCATCCGACACAATAGTGGAACAATGCCACTATCCATCACTATAAATAAGACAAATATGATGACAATTATAAGTCGATTAGAAAGAAATTACTAGTTAATAGTAAAAATTCCTATAGAAAACATGTTTCATATAATCTAATTGAATTAATACTAGAAATTTATGAAATTTATCAACAATGCCACTACCCAAATCACCATAACATAAGCATTAAAAAAAAAGAATTTTCTAATAAATAAATAGGCATCTCATTCATATAAAAAATGGGCATCTCCGTTGATGATTCGATATCAATTTCTTATAGAAAAATAAGCACTTTGTATCATCTCAATCATTAGCATATGATATAATAGATTAAAGGATTGCTTAATTCCTACGAAATTATCTCAGAACCAACCAATTTGTATAAAAAAAACCCTAATTTGACTATATAAACCCTAAATCTTAACACAATAAGCATATAACTAAAATCTCAAGATAAAAACTCACTGGAAAATAAGATGGAGAATGATCAAAGGATCTTGGAGGATTTGGATGAAAGATCGCCGGAGAAATGTGAGGAAACGGTCTCCGTTTGAAGGGTCGGTAGAGGGTGGATGAATGGGGAAGGAGGAGGGGACCCGCGCGCCGAGGAGATCCGCTGGAGATTGTCGTCCAAGGAGAAGGAGGAGGGCCCAGGTGGGAGGTCGGGTGGGGATGGAGGAGGGCCTGGGTGGTGGGTGGGAGGGAGGTCGCATGGGGAAGGATGAGGGCCCGCGGTCGGGGTAGATGATGACAGGAGACGTAATTTGAAGTTACGTCTTTATTAATATAGACGTAACGCCAACCTATGTCTTGCAAGAACCACTTTCTCCTCTCTGCACTTGGCTCCTTACGATGGGGGAATGGTCAAAAGGTCAAAGACGTAACTCCGAGTTATGTCTTCAAAGGTACGTTTTCGTTAGCAGGATTAAAAAATGAAAGGTCACGCTAGCGTGGCACTGACGTGGCCAAAGCATTCATATCTTCATCAATATTTTCTCCACGTGTATATTTTAATAATATTTTATTAAAATAATATTATTTATTTTTTTCCAATATTCTAATATAGCTATTTTCTATGCAATTGATGAACAATTATATGCCCCTCCATGGGATTACGTTCTTCCAAGAGAAAGGCATTTAAAAGTAAAATAATCTAAATCGCCCTTAATTACCCTTATTTTAGAAAGTAACGAAATTGGATCTAAAGATCTAAATTACAGCACTGTTCTAGTCCTATTAAAATACGCCGAAATTAAAAATCATACAAACTGTACATGAATGCCCTAACAAACCATATAGAATGTCCTTGAAGTAATCTCAACCGTTAAATTTTCATCCGATGGTTTTGATCAACAATATTTTTAAGTAAATGAAAATTAGTAGTGATCTCAACCGTCAGATGAATATCCAACGGTTGAGATTACTACTGCAGCCAAACCCTTCTTCTCCCATCAATAACTGCCGTTCTCCTCCAAAAAAGGGCCATCTTTTGTTCTTTCACCCATCTTTCTCTTCGGGCTGTTTGGATATCGCGGATCCAGGGGACGGAATTCGTGGAAGCGGATTCCGCTCCTGACGGGCGGATCCCATTTTCCAGGATCCGCACAGAATCCGGGCGTTATCCAAACGCCGGATCCTGCATAGCGGGATCCGCCCATCCGCCGGATCCCGCGGATACCGGCGGATCCGTGTGAGCCAAACAGCCCCTTCATTGATAGCATATCCAAAGCCTCCCCAGTAAAAAAGTTGGCACATTTTATTCTTCAATATTTTTTTATTTTATATTTTTTGCTATTTCATTTTGAAGATAAAGTGAATATAATATTTAAAATCGTCTCTTGTTTTGCATGGATGTGACCTTATTTTTGACCCTTTTTTTATTTATTACAGTATTTTTTATTTAATATTTGACATTGGCTAATAAATTTCCTCTCGAAAGTTTTTTGTTTATATCCAACCCTTTTATGCTCCATATTTTTTATTTTACATGTGACATCCACCCCTAGATTTCATTCTCTAGAAATACTTTTGCTTGTAATCAATCCTCCGACGAATCCTTGATCAAGTTAAAAAGCTCAATATTTTTTGAAGAAAAATCACAAAACGCAACTCATCATTGTAAAATAGGCCGATTTTTTTGTTTTTTTTTTGGAGGAGGAATGGCATAAATTAATATACCCTATTCCTTGTGATGTGCGTTTTTTTTTATAGGAAAGTAAAAAAAAAAAATTATGTAGATGGAAAAGAATATAATGCTGGATTTGAGGATTAGAATATAGAAGAAGAACTATTTTTTTTTTAGTTCTAGAGGAAACTATTCTTGAGATTGCAACGATGCTTGACATTATTGTCGTGGTTCTTCATGTAGTCATGGAGCAACTAACACAATGCCAAGTATCAACTCAGGCGGATGCAAGCCATCTTTGGAAGAGAAATATAGAATTACAGGAGATATGATCGAAGGACCTGTAGCAGATACAGTTGAGATTTTAGAGCAAGGAGTAAAACGTAGATGAACCTACAAACATAGACCGATAGACGAATCACGACGAGCTGACCAACGGACTCGTAGCATGACCAAAAACTCGAGGAAGAAGAGGGTGCAGAGATGGCACAAAGTTCGCAGAAGGCCTTTCTGCATTTGTTGAGAAGTTTGGTGCGTTTCTTGAGAGAATGTGATGAGAGGCTGAAGACTCTTGCCAGGAGAATTGGATATATATCCACATGATAGTGCAGAGTGAAGTAGGCTAGTTCCTGCTGAACTTGCCAGACTCTTCCACTGACCAAGGATGAACAATTTGATGCTAGGGAGCTTATCGTAATAGATTGTCATTGAGTTGATCTTTTCTTTGGTTATTCCTGGGCTGAAGAGCTTTTGGTCGGCGATGGCTATTTGCTCGAGCTTGCGCGAAGGTGAAGAAGAATGCTAGGTGAGTTGGAGCCATAGAAATGGCTGCTCAGCACCGCCAACCAGCCCCCTCCACTAGCTTTGACCCCCCCCCCCCTCCTTCTGCTTCCCCAGCCAAACCCCCTTCCTCCAGCCTTCGATACTCCTCAGCAGTTCCACCCCCTTGCCCTCTCCTCCCATGTAGCTCTCACCGTTGACACTTAGGCTTATCCTTTTCATTACACTCTTTCCCATCTCTTTGGCCCACCACCGCCACCTTTCCCCCACGTTCCTCCACCTCTCCCACCCTCTTTAACCCCCCCATCATTTACTCCATCCCCTTTACCATGCTCACCTACCTATGCAATCTCTCCTTTTTCTACAGTCCCTTGGTTCCCCTGGGGCAGTGCTTAGCGAATCCGACAAAGAGGCTTGTAGGGTGGGACCGCTGGAAGGTGAGACTCCCCGTGCCTCCCCTGCCACTGACTTGAGGGAGGAGGATGGTGACCTCGGTCCACCACCCCGTGACCACCAGGAGGAGGATAGCCTCGAGCTAGAAGATGCTGATTTGGACCGTAGTAGCAAGGTTTGGGAGAACGCAGTGTACGCAAATCTAAGTGGTAGGATGAGACTGGACGAGTTGCTCCGACGCTTGGATTGGATGTGGGCGCCATTTAAACCCTCCCTAGTCGCTGATGTGGATGACGGCCTCTACGTCATCCGCTTTGAGAAAGCTGACGACTGGCTTCGGGCGGTCTCAGGCGGCCCATGGCAAGTGGGTGGTCTCACGCTATCCCTGTTCTGCTGGCAAGATGACTTCCACCCCAACGAAGACTCTCCTTTCTTCATCGTACGGCGTGGGTTCGTTTCCCATGGTTGCCAGTCAACCGTTACGATGAAGAACGACTGCTAAACATTGATGGTACTATAGGCAAGCTCCTGCTGGTTGATCCGGCATCAACAAAAGCCTCCCGGTGTCGTTACGCCCGAGTCTGTGTGATGGTCCAAACTGACATTCCAGTGAAGCAAGGAGTATGGATAAGGAGGAAGGGTAACTCCTCAGCGGGTTTCTTCCAACGCTTCTTGTTTGAATGCGAGGAGGTTTGCTCCGGCTGCGGATGTCTCGGACATTTTTGCGCCCCGGCGACTCCGGCCCTGGCTTCCCGTGTGGAGCGTGTGGGAGACTTTGTGGAGGAGAGTGTGGTGGGAGGTGCCCCCGCTCGCCGACGCCGAGCTCGACGGAGACGTCGAAATCGAGTTAGGAGGAGGGCGGTGGCCGCGGCCGAGCAAGCGGAGAGGGTGGAGTCCCCGCTGCCTCCTGACTGTGAATGAGGAGGAAGGCCTACGATTGGGTCATGTCTCTTTCTTACAGCTAGGCGAGCAGGTGTTCTCAAATTCAAATTTGAATCAAGCCCAGGCTGTAGTGGCTGGACCATCTTGCGAGATGGAGGGCTCTTGTGGAAGGCTTGTTTCGATGAATGCCTCAGATCTGGATCTTCCAAAAGCGATAGAAGATATTGGCACTCCTCCCCATGCAGTGCATGTGGCTGCAAATGAAGCCACGTCGTCCACAGAGAGTCTCTCTTTTGATGGCGAGGATCAGGCTGGTGATATGGCCTTTTGCCCCTTGAGGTCGCCCACCCCACCTCTGGATGTGGTCGTCGCTGCTGAGGACGACCGAGGAAATGAGTCTCCAGTCTCTCCGGATGAAGCCTTGAAAGCATTCCATCTCCAAGGCCTTGAGTCCCTCCTCACCTCTCTTCTCCCCTCCTCGACCCTCAACACAGCGGGGGAAGATGAGGCTTGGGGAATGGCATTTGAGAACGACGATGAGATGACAGAGCTGGCTGATGGCGCATTGCGTTTGGCGAAGCAAGGCGAGACCCCCGTGCCCCAAGGCACGGATGCGATTGGCGATCAATGAAAGTCCTCTCCTGGAACTGCAGGGGAGCGGGCCTTCGGAAACTTCATTGGATCTGTAGAAGGCTACTCGCCCGGCATGTACCCGACCTACTTCTGCTCCAGGAGGTGGGTTTATCTTCAGATGATCTTCCATTTTGAAAGGCAAGCTTGGGCCATGCTGGGACACTTTCCTAGTCCCACGTTTAGGCCGAAAGGGGGGTATTCTAGTGGCCTGGAAACTAGAGGTGGGGATGGTCTCCTTTGTCCAGTCCTCACGCCAAGCAATACACGGGGTCATCACGCTCTCCCTCACCAACTAGTAGTTGATTTCGTTGGTTTACACTGCCATGAGTTGTGGGGAGAGGCAAAAGTTGTGGCTAGATCTCTCACGAGTGTGCCAAGGTGACAAGGCCCATATCATATTGGGGGACTTCAACACGATCATCTCGCCGGCAGAGAAACGGGGAGGAAGACCGTTCAGGCTTAGCTGTGGTGTGAGGGATTTCCTGGGGTTTCTTTCTTCATGCAACCTCATGGACATGAGCTTCGTCGGCCAAACCTTCACTTGGTCCAACAAGAGACAGGGGCGGGCTCGCATCCTGGAGCCTCTTGATAGAGGGGTGTTGACACGCCTTAAAAAGTGTCGCAGCCTTAACAAGTACGCCAAAATTACAAATTTATAATCCGAATCACTAACTAACTACTTTATGGGTAGATAGTAATGAGTCCGAGTCGAATCCACAGGGAACTAATGGTTTAAGTCGTATACTAGGTATAATTCCTAACAAGGAGTTGGGAAAAAGATAATCTTTTGGGTTTTTATCTAGAACTAAACAAATACGAAAAGAATACTAATAGATAAGATAATGCCAAAGAAATCTAATCAATAATAAAGAACTTACTAGGTATTCCTAAGATAAGAGCAGATAAATCAACTTAGATAATTTTATATAGTCGATAGGTGAATGGCTAGAAGTCCTACCGCTCAACGAAGACGTCGGGGATAATATCAAGAATGGATATTGGTAAATAATCAAGATGGTTCTGGCACCTTGAGATCGCCTACTAGAATGTATCAAGGATTAGAGTTAACCTAGTGGTTCTGGCACTAGCATTGTGGTTCTAGCACATACGAAATCCCTAATCTCGAATAATGATGAATAACGGATTAAGAAGCGGTCATAATGGTTCTAGCATTATGTGTAATGGTCCTAGCATTACAAGGCTCTTAATCTCGAGAAGGAAATCCTCACATCCATGGTCCTAGCATGGATGTTTGATGAGAATCTCTAATCTCAAGCCCTAACATGCACAAGACCTAAATCTAGGGCATATAGGAACAAATCATTCATCTAACATATAATAATAATCAAACCAATAGATAAGAACATAAAAACAATCCATTCAACCATCAAAGTATGATTTACAACTCATAATCTATAGAAAACCCTAGAAATAACTTTACTACATCATAGAATCCCAAAGCTAGGGTTTAGTTACTCATCTTAGGAAGGAGATCCGTCGATGAAGGTTGTCGCCGCGCTCCACCCATGGATCTTCGACCAAAGATCTAACCTAATTTGTGGAAAAGAAACTAAGAGAAACCCTAAGAGATCAACAAAATTCGACCATGGAAGGCTGCCAAAACGCCCCCAAAGAAGGCTATTTATAGCCTAAGACAAACCCTAACTCGGATTAGTCAATTTCCTTTTATTTTTCCCCCAGCGCCCAAGGAGATCGATCTCCTTTGGGATGAGATCGATCTGGTTTTCCGTAACTGCTTCTTCTGCACCTCTGTACTAAAAATGGCATATCTTCCTCTAGGAAACTCCAAATCACGAACCGTAAAAAGTTCTGGAATCTAGACTTCAAGAGATTTCCAACCATATATAGTACATCATCTGATTCTTCCTGAGCAGGTACAGTTTTGATGTCAAAGATGGTTCATCTTTGCTCCTTTGCTCCTTTGTTCTTTTGCTCCTAACAGGTTCTTTATTTGTTCGTTTTAGCACCAAACTTGATCTAATCTTCGCTTAGGGTCCTTAAGCCTGAAATGGGGAAAAGACAATCAAAATAGCATTGCTCGGAGACTAACGAGACCTAGTTAAAAGGGTGATTTGTGCACTTTTCACGTCTTATCACACCCCCCAACTTGATCTTTGCTAGTCCTCGAGCAAAGCAAGATAAAAATAAACATAAAGCAGTAAACCTAACTAGCCACTTTCGTAGGTCTCACGATTACACTTAGCACGTGTAACAAGCCTTTAAACCCCTGGGTGGCCCCAGTGGAAGAGTTATAGTCTCCTGAGGGTTTCCGGTGATGATACCCACAAACATCTATACATCCCCTTGACATATCATCATAACTCAATTATAATATTCATTAACTCTAATGCATCAAATAGAACTAATATTCATGAATGTATTCTTTAATTTACAGACACATAAAAGTAGAGTAAATACAAGCATGTCATAACACACTTCCAATACTTCAACATATTTAATCATAATTCAAAAATAACATTAACACTGCAGTGTGTGAATAAAGTTTCACATGCATCAGAGTCTCCATTATATCCAAGCATTCAACTGTTCAAGATCAACATTCTAAACATGCACATATTTTCCACTATCACATAACAATATTTGTTCTTTTTTTTTCAGACACATACTTTTTTTTCTTTAGGAAATTCAACCGTTTTACGCGAACAACATGCTGGTTAGGCACCCTACCCGGTTACTAGGTATGAAATCCTTTTTTTCTCATTTCTCTTTTTTTTCTTTTTCTTTTTTTTTCAGGTAATTCAACTGTTTTACGCGAACAACACGCTGGTTAGGCACACTACCCGGTTACTAAGTTGAAAACCCTACACTTTCAAACAGATACTTTTTGTGAACAGAAAATTGCATGTGTTCATGTATCTTCTGTGACATGACAGAGAACAGTGAATCTATCCCAGTCTTAGGCTCAGACTCTAATTTCAAATCATCCACATGTGAAAGTGCTCAGTGCGATAAGATATGTCATGTTATCCCTAAATCATGGTAAAAGTGTTAAAGTATAGAGATAATGCCATGCATAGCTAAATTTGCTAGACTTTATATGACATATAAATTTCCGAACAAATCATCGAATAGATTTCTAAATCATGCATCTTTATCAATAAAAATCATAATGTCATTCTTTTGACATGTTTTAAGGGATGTATAATAGACATGAATTCCCTAAGAATCATAAACATAAATTTCTAGAATTCTACCCCCCAACTTAAATGTAATTGTCCTCAATTACACTAAGTCATAAAAATAAAGCAAGGTATAAAGGGTAGAGATTACCCTAAGATCGTGTCAGAATAGTCGTCTTCCGCATTATAATCACCACCGCGCCCACACAACGGAAACATCGCCACCGACAAAATGCATGTCTCTAGAAAATACAATCTATATCTGGCATTAATATCCGCCCATGAGTAATGTACAAAGGAAAACCTGTCATAAAAATACCTTTCCAAAAAGTCAAATAGAATAGAATGAAAAATATATCATTAATAGCAAAAAGGAATATAAATTATTAAAAATTTCGGCAGAGTTTCCTTTGTATTTCTTGAATATGTAGCCTGTACAATCATTCATCCACATAATTTAAAATATAGACATTAAAATACATTAAATCATCCATGCGCAACACCAAAAATATTCAGCATCAAAAATATTGTCCTGATTGATGATCGCGACCGTCTGATCAGACAAATGGGTTTTGGAGTATATGGATCACGTCCATCAGCAATCGGACGGCTGAGAGCTCGCCGGTCGGTGATCAACTGTGAAACGTCATCGCCGGAGGACGGAAAGGGCTGGGATAGAATCGTGGAGGGCCAAGGAGTTTTTCGGTAAGCTCTGATCGAAGCATCGTGGCCTCCAGACGGCGAAACGGCGGTGGACGGCTCGGTGGGAAATGGCCGGAGTTGGAAACCGGCGGTCGGAGCTTCAATCTAGATAGGCAAGGATCGAGGAAGGATCATGGAGACCTAAGGAACTCACCTATATGATTTATTTGAAGAATTGGAGTTCCAGGAGGCGAATAGAAGATGGTCGGAGAGGTTGAGACCGTCGGTGGTGAGATCCAGTGATCTAGGCCGCAAGCAAAGTTTTTGATGGGTGGGAAGTGTTCGTGGTAGCCGGAGGACACTTCTGGAGGTGGCTAAGGGCGTTGGGAAGCAGTGGAAGAGGTGATCGGAGATGGCCGGTGAAACAGGGGAGGCTCACTGGCATCGGAGGAGGTGATATTGAGGGAATACGAGGTCGGGAGGAGGTATAGGAGAAGATGGTGGTGATGTAGGTGTTGGTTTGGAGGGACGGGGATGGCCGGACAGACGGCGACGGTGGGCAGCGTCGTCGGCTCGGGGACGAGCCGACGAGCCGGGACGACGAGCTGTGAGAAGAAATAGAGCGGGAGGAGAGAGGAAAAACGAGGAAAAGAAAGGAAATTTAGGAAAAATCCGAAAAAAATAGAAACAAAACATAGAAAAATCTTAAAAATTAAGAAAAATTCTAAAAACTCAGGAAAAATCCGAAAAACTACTAGGTTGCCTCCCAGCAAGCGCTCGGTTTATCGTCTTCCGCTCGACGTTATGCTAAAAAGATCAAAATCGAATTTGGGTGGACAATGGTTCCAAGTGAAGAAATACATTGATTGAAGCATATAGAAGATGTGCAAACATAATTCATCAAAGATGAAAGACTGGTCTTAAGTAATGAAATCATTAAAAAATTTAGTTAGTGACCAATCACCATCCTGCAAACCATGTGTTTCAATAAATCTGTCTATCATCATATAGGTTTTTGGTGGTCGATGGGTGAAAGTAAAGAAATACATGTTCCTAAGAATGGCGAAGAGGTGCAAACATGTTTTATCAAAGAATAAAGAAGGATTCATGGCAAACAATTCAGTAAAAGTTTTAATCATGGGCCAATTGTCATCCTTCAAGCCATGAATTTCAATAAAAAGATCCATCCTCAAGTGGTCTTTTGGAGGTCGATGATTTGAGGTAAAGAAATACATGGTCCGAAGAAGGGTAAAGCCATGCAAACAAGCTTCGTCAAAGAAAAAGGGAATATCCGTAGCAAACAAAGTGCTAGAAGGATGAGAGGTCTTTATAAGATCTTTGATGAAGTTTCGATGAAAATGAGCATAGTCTCTACTCAAAATAAGGCCTATCCTCCCCAAATGTTCAACTAGTGTGGATGACATGAATGGTAGAAGCTCAAATTGAGGCTTTCTATGAGAGGTTTGGCTAACATCACTAGATTCCTCATTATCATTTAAACAAGACAAAACACCATCATCATCCAACACGTCAAAAACCGGTAACTTATCATTATATGTACTTTCATCACCATAATCATCAAAAATCGGTAAAATATCACTCGCATATGATGCCTCAAGTACTGGCTCATTATCATTAAAAATACCATTCACCGGTAATGACTTATCATACTGAACATTATCATCAATAGCATACTCACACACCTGTAAATCCTCATGAAACATATCAATGACATCAAATACAGGCAATATCTCCTTAGTCACATCATCATCAATTTGTTCATCGAAAACCCGCAAGTTATCATAAACCCTACCACCATCACATGCCTCAAAATCATTAACCGGATAAGCATTATCAATATCATCATTAATCGTAAGAGGCTCTAAGTCACACATGCGTTCATCACTATCATCATTGTCATGAACAATATGAGACAGTTGTCCATTCAACCATTTAATATGTGCCGCCGACCAGAAATCATCAATAATATCCTCACACACCGGCGAAACATCATTCAACTCATCATGAACAAGTGAAGTCTCATTAGGGATCGCATAATTGCATGTGTCACTAACATTGGTAACTTGGGTATCACAAGTAACATCATTAGAATTAGAGAGTGCCGACTCATTCCTGCAATCATCAACCGCATCATCGTAGGATTCCATCAAAGATGTGAGTTGCTCAATTTGGGCTTGTATCCTAGCTATTGATTGCGACTGGGAATGTACAATTTCTACTAAAGATGGGTCTACTTGTGCTTGCGATTTCAAAGAAACAGAAGGCTCATACCAATGTTGGGGTGGTGGGTATTAGGGTCGAGAAGAATAAGACGGTTCAAAACTAGGTGCATAGTGCGGGTTAGGATAGTAATCTTGGTGTTGAACATTCGGAGGATAGTAACCTTGGTATTGCCAATTGAGGTATGTATGACTACTCAAATTCGGATCATAAGAGTATGCATGCAAATTATATGCTGGATTTGAACAATCATATGTGTCATTAACATAAGCGGGTGTATGACTAGATGGTAAAGAATAATCATGTAATGCATCACCCGGTGGCATATACTTATCGGCCATGTATATCAATCAAAACAATCAAGGATCACACCAAAAAGATAGAAATACGTTACAGTGGATGGTCCAAGAATGAGACGCCCGTCGTCGCTTAGATGTTGTCAAATCTCGCACGGCGGTGTCTTCTATCAACACAAAGATATAGAAATGTTAGCACAAATTCTATTTTTGTATTTTTAAATTTTAATTTTTTTTATGATTTTCGTTTTTGTTTTTTGATAAATAAATAAGAACAAAAGAAACAACTAGTTGGAAGTAACTACACTAAGTAAACAACTTAAAACCCTAATTAATTCCCCGACAACGGCGTCAAAATTCTGACAGGCCTTGAAAAGTGTCGCAGCCTTAACAAGTACGTCAAAATTACAAATTTATAATCCGAATCACTAACTAACTACTTTATGGGTAGATAGTAATGAGTCCGAGTCGAATCCACATGGAACTAATGGTTTAAGTCGTATACTAGGTATAATTCCTAACAAGGAGTTGGGAAAAAGATAATCTTTTGGGTTTTTATCTAGAACTAAACAAATACGAAAAGAGTACTAATAAATAAGATAATGCCAAGGAAATCTAATCAATAATAAAGAACTTACTAGCTATTCCTAAGATAAGAGCAAATAAATCAACTTAGATGATTTTATATAGTCGATAGGTGAATGGCTAGAAGTCCTACCGCTCAACGAAGACGTCGGGGATAATATCAAGAATGGATATTGGTAAATAATCAAGATGGTTCTGGCACCTTGAGATCGCCTACTAGAATGTATCAAGGATTAGAGTTAACCTAGTGGTTCTGGCACTAGCATTGTGGTTCTAGCACATACGAATCCCTAATCTCGAATAATGATGAATAACGAATTAAGAAGCGGTCATAATGGTTCTAGCATTATGTGTAATGGTCCTAGCATTACAAGGCTCTTAATCTCAAGAAGGAAATCCTCACATCCATGGTCCTAGCATGGATGTTTGATGAGAATCTCTAATCTCAAGGCCTAACATGCACAAGACTTAAATCTAGGGCATATTAACATATAATAATAATCACACCAATAGATAAGAACATAAAAACAATCCATTCAACCATCAAAGTATGATTTACAACTCATAATCTATAGAAAACCCTAGAAATAACTTTACTACATCATAGAATCCCAAAGCTAGGGTTTAGTTACTCATCTTAGGAAGGAGATCCGTCGATGAAGGTTGTCGCCGCGCTCCACCCATGGATCTTCGACCAAAGATCTAACCTAATTTGTGGAAAAGAAACTAAGAGAAACCCTAAGAGATCAACAAAATTCGACCATGGAAGGCTGCCAAAACGCCCCCAAAGAAGGCTATTTATAGCCTAAGACAAACCCTAACTCGGATTAGTCAATTTCCTTTTATTTTTCCCCCAGCGCCCAAGGAGATCGATCTCCTTTGGGATGAGATCGATTTGGTTTTCCGTAACTGCTTCTTCTGCACCTCTGTACTAAAAATGGCATATCTTCCTCTAGGAAACTCCAAATCACGAACCGTAAAAAGTTCTGGAATCTAGACTTCAAGAGCTTTCCAACCATATATAGTACATCATCTGATTCTTCCTAAGCAGGTACAGTTTTGATGTCAAAGATGGTTCATCTTTGCTCCTTTGCTCCTTTGCTCTTTTGCTCCTAGCAGGTTCTTTATTTGTTCGTTTTAGCACCAAACTTGATCTAATCTTCGCTGAGGGTCCTTAAGCCTGAAATAGGGAAAAGACAATCAAAATAGCATTGCTCGGAGACTAACGAGACCTAGTTAAAAGGGTGATTTGTGCACTTTTCACGTCTTATCAGGTGTGCAACGAAGCGTGGAAGCAGCTCTACCCATGCGCATGGATCAAACATCTCCCTCGATTTGCTTTTGATCATAATCCGTTGTTGCTATCCATAGAAGCAGAGCCCCGCCCCCGGGTCCCTCACCCTTCAGAATGGAGTCTTTTCTGGCTGGCAGAGCCTGAGTTCCTCCCCCTGGTCCGTCATGCGTGGAGCCGGAACCGCCTAGGCTCTTGTCAATATATGTTCACTGGTCACTTGAAGGAGGTCAAAGAGATGGTCAAATGCTGGAACCGGAGAGAGGAGGCGGATCAATTCAAGGTCGGAGCTCAGGCGGAGAATCTATTGGCCATTTTATACGAGAAAGAGGAGATGGGCATCCTTACAGCGGAGGAAGAGGTTGAGTTGCGATGCACCGAGAACCGTCACACCGCCAACCTTTTGCGCCAGGAAGATTTCATCAACAGAAGATTCAGACAGAGTTGGATCAAGCAAGGGGATCGAAACACTGCTTTCTTCCACAAGATGGCAGCCTCCCGTCGGCATAGATCAAAGGTAGCGGAGTTGGTTCTTGAATCTGGGGAGGTTCTGACTTCCCATGAAGAAAATGTGCAAGCGCTGGTGGACCACTTTAAGGGCCTTTGGTGAGAAGGGGAGGAGGAGGGAGCTCATCTCCAAATTCCAGAATTACCGGAGGTTGTTGTGGGTAGAAAAGAGGAGCTTACGGCACCAATTTTGGGAGAGGAAATCTTTGTTGCACTTAAAGAAATGGGCAGGGACAAGTGCGCTGGGCCGGACGGTTTGCATGTGGAGTTTTTTCGCAAAGCTTGGAATGTCCTTATTGGCCAGCCTGTTCCTGTTCGGTTCTGAGGGAGCACCAGCAGAGCAGAGTGAGTTGAGGACCCAGGTAGACGAGTTCATGGTGGTGTTCGTCGACGACATCCTTATCTACTCCCGGTCAGAGGCGGAGCACGAGCGACACTTGGTGACAGTGTTGAAGCTACTTCGGGAGCATCGGCTTTATGCCAAGGCTTCCAAGTGCGAGTTCTGGCTTGCACAGGTGGAATTCCTTGGACACGTGGTGTCGGCAGCAGAGATCTCAGTTGACCCGGCCAAGGTCGAGGCAGTGGTACAGTGGCAGAGACCGAGGACAGTGTTCGAGGTCCGAAGCTTCTTATGTGAGGACCCGTCCCTCCATCCCTTCGGCTTGTTGTTTACCCCAAGGGCAATTTGGGAAATTGCGCCTTGGCGGTCGTTTTCACACTGGCTGTGCACACACAGGCCTTGCTTGATGGTTGTGTTTGTTAGAAAGGTTAGGTGGACCCGAGGTTGGGGGTTCTGGGCTTGGGCCCGAGTCCCAGCCCAAGTTTGCCTTTCAGTGCACAGAAGATCGATCACCTTGGGGTGAAGATCGATCCTGTTGCTAGCAGGATCGATCATGCATGCAAGGATGATCGATCCTGCATGTGCCTGGAAGTCTTTGTCGGTGGCTTTCGAAGGACGGCCACCGCGGTGGCCGTCGCTTCCCCTGTCAGGGGAGGGGAGACTTTTGCTCCCCTCCTTTGCCTTTCCCGCGGTTTCTCCGGCTTTCCCCGGCCTTACCCCCTTCCCCTCCCCCTCCTTCCTTCCCCTCTTCTTCTTCTTTCCCGCGAATGCTCTGCTTCTTCCCCTGTTCCGACCACTCCTTTCTCTCCTCCGTTCTTCCTCCTCCGGCCACCTCTCCTGGAGCTTGAAGGCTCGTTGGGTTCGTGGCGAGGCGAGGAAGATCCGTGGCTAGTCTTCGTGGATCGAAGCTGCTCTGAGGAGGTAGGGTCTTCTTCTAAACTCCGGCTGTTTGAGGGTTTTGTATCCGGGTTTTGTTTTGCTTAGATCTCCTTGTGGAGTTGTTATTTCCCAGTTTTGAGGCCTTGAGTAGCCTCGTTGTACTCAGATCTACCAACCCACCAAGTTTGGTGGGGTTTGGTTGTGTTTTCCGGCGGTTCTCCGGCCGGAAGCACGCCGGAACCCATCTTTGGGTGATCGATCCTTCTGGGAGGAAGGATCGGTCCTCTGGTGTGGGCTTGCTGCGCCCAGTACATGATCGATCTTCTTATGGGAGGAGATCGATCATGGGGCCTGGGTAAGCATGGTTACCCTTCGTCCCGAGAATGATCGATCTTCCTGGGAGGAAGGATCGATCTTCCCTGGTGCGACTGGAAGGGTGCCCTCTGTCACCAAAGAGATCGATCTCCCTGGGAGGAATGATCGATCTTCTTTGGCTCGACAGCGAGGGAAGCTCACTGTTGCTTGGATGATCGATCCTTCCCTTGGTGAGGATCGATCCTTCAGTAGCAGAGAGGGTTTTCAAGAGTTTTGCCCGCGGGGCTTCGCATGCAAGTGACTTTTTACGGTTTTACCCTCGGGGTTTATCCTGTAATGAATTATGTATGAATGCTCATCGCTTTGTGGTTGAACTGGGAGGGTGATGCCTCCCAGGTGTGTAGAATAAATGGGCTGACGGTATGCCCTTACCGCTTTGTGGTGAACCGAGGGAGTCATGACCCTCGGGAGTGTTTAGTATAAATGGGCCGAAGGTGTGCCCTTGCTGTGTTGTTTGTTTACGGCTTTATCATACTTATCCTGCCCTTTTTCCTGTGCATTAGACATGCTAGGATAGGTTGGGTGGGTGTTGACTCTGCTGCTTAGAGTACCGAGTGATGGTAGTCTTAACTTCGGTTGTTCCGCCAAGTGCGGAGATCCCGCTTGGAGAAGGGGGTCCTACTGGTTGCGTCGTGTCCACCCTGTGTCAGGGAATGTCGGAGTTGCCCACCCCTGAGCAGTGGCGTTATCGGAGATACGCACCTAGGACAGGAACCCTTCGGGTTATTGATGGGATTGTGGGATCCTTGGCAAGCCTCGGTATTTGGCATCAGAGTGTGTCCGGTTGCTTTACCCTTGTGTGTGTGGGAGTTGTAGAGTAGGACCCTGCTGAGCTGTTGCTCATGCCTACCTGGACTGTGTTTGTTGCAGGTGCAGGTGGCCGCTCTGTCCCAGTGCTACCCCCTCGGTCGTCTCGTGGCAGCGGGCCGGATCCTGACCATGTCTGAGGGTCAGGATGGGTTCGTGTGCGCCGTCGCGGAGACCCCGGTGGGTGTTGCAGTTTCTTTTTGGGGACTGTTGATCCCTTGTGGCTTTTGTACTAAACTCTGTTAACTCTTTTATTACCGTTTTTGTAATAAATGTTAATAGCTGTGGTTTAGTAGCTTGCTTCCGCTCTTTCTCTGTGCTGTCCAGCTGTTTCCGCCAGCTGGGCCTTAGTCTCAACTGTTTCCGCCAGTTGAGGCTAGTGGTTGAGGTGTTCGTTTTTCCCCCCTCGTGTCCCGGCCCGGGTGCGCTCTGCGGGTCGGGGCGCGACATCTTAGGCCTGGCGGGTTACTACAGGCGGTTCGTGCGGGACTTCTCCAGAGTTGCCGGACCGTTGACCAGACTAACACAGAAGGCCATCCCGTTCGTGTGGGATGATGCTAGTGAGCGAGCCTTTGTAGAGCTGAGGACCAGGTTGACCAGTGCACCGGTGCTGATCATCCCCGAGCGAGGCGTTGGTTACAGTGTCTACTGCGACGCCAGTGGAGAGGGTTTGGGGTGTGTCCTCATGCAGGAGGGCCACGCAGTTTCCTATGGTTCTCGCCAGCTGAAGAACCATGAGAGGAACTACCCGACCCATGACTTGGAGCTTGCAGCGGTGTTCTTAGCCCTGAAGACCTGGCGTCACTACCTCTATGGCGAGAAGTTTTCTGTCTTCTCGGACCATAAGAGCTTGAGGCACGTTTTCACCCAACGTGACCTCAACCTGAGGCAGCGACGCTGGATGGAGCTACTGGAGGACTACGACTTCGAGTTGCATTACCATCCTGGTAAGGCAAACGTCGTAGCAGACGCGCTAAGCAGACAGGTGAGAGACACCAGAGCAGTAGTTGCAGGGTTGTCAGCGCGGCAGTGGCAGGCTCTAGAGACAGCGGGCCAGTTGGGGCTCGAGTTTGAGGATCGGGGATCCATCAGCTTCCTCTACACAGTACAGAGTATGCCAGCAGTTCTAGCCAGAGTATTAGAGGCACAGCACAGTGACCCAGAGCTCGAGGAGTTACGCACAGCAGCGGGCACAGAGGGCGCAGACGGAGACTGGACAGTATTGCCAGACGGAGGGCTACGGTTCCGAGGCAGAGTAGCGGTTCTAGCAGATCCAGTTCTTCGAGATGACGTCCTACGAGAGTTCCACCACTCTCGCTTTGCAGTTCATCCCGACGGCACCAAGATGTACCAGGATCTTCGGCGACAGTTCTGGTGGCGCAGGATGAAGAGGGCAATGACGGAGTTCGTATCGCGCTGCCTTACCTGTCAAGGCAGAGCACCAGCGAACTCCGGGGTTACTTCAGCCGCTTCCTCTAGCTGAGTGGAAGTGGGAGCACATCACGATGGACTTCGTGACCGGGCTACCGAGATCTCCTAGGGGGAATGACGCGATTTGGGTCATCGTTGATCGATTGACCAAATCGGCGCACTTCCTGCCTATGCGGATGACAGACTCGATGGACAGGTTGGGCAGCTTGTACGTCAGAGAGATGGTCAGACTACACAGGGTTCCAGTTTCTATCATGTCAGACCGTGACCCCAGATTCACCAGCAGGTTCTGGCGGGACTTTCAGGAGACAGTTGGCACACTCCTGACTTTCAGTACGACTTTCCATCCGCAGACAGACGGGCAGTTAGAGCAGACGATCCAAATATTGGAGGACATGCTGAGAGCATGTGTCCTCGACGCAGGAGGCAGCTGGGAGGAGCATGTTCCCTTGGTGGAGTTCGCCTACAACAACAGCTACCAGTTCAGTCTTGGAGTAGCACCTTTCGAGGCGTTGTACGGTAGGCCGTGTCGTTCCCTAGTGTGTTGGACAGAGGTTGGAGAGGCTTCACTCACCGGTCCAGACATCGTTAGGCGGTCGTCAGAGAGGTTAGTGCAGATCAGGTAGAGACTTCTGACGGCTCAGAGCCGGCAGAAGAGTTATGCAGATCAGAGGCAACGACCATTGGAGTTTGCAGTCGGCAACCGAGTGTTCTTGCGAGCATCGCCGTACAGAGGTTCCGTCAGGTTTGACAGAGGTGGTAAGTTGGCGCCGAGGTTCGTCGGGCCATTTGAGATCCTAGAGAGGGTCGGCGAGGTAGCTTACCGCCTGGATCTTCCTCAGCACATGTCTGTTGTGCACCCGACTTTTCATGTGTCGATGCTGAGGAAGTATCACCCAGACCCGTCTCATGTCATCAGGGTGGATGACATTGAGCTTGAGGCAGACGCGAGCTTTGTTGAGCAGCTGGTTCGGGTACTTGACCGGAGGGATCAGGTCTTGCGGGGCAAGACGATTCCCTTGGTCAAGGTACTCTGGAGGCACAGAGGCATCGGGAAGATGACCTGGGAGCGCGAGGCGCGCATGCAGCAGGAGTTTCCGCAGCTGTTTTCTTCTCGAGGTACCTTTTGTCCTGTCTTCTAGTGTAGCTGTTTTATTGTTTCGAGCCCTACCCTTATCAAATCTCGGAATGAGATTTCCTTTAAGGGTATTAGGATGTGAGGACATGTCCCTCTACCCCTGTGGCTCGTTGTAGACCGCAAGGGCAATTTGGTAAATTATGCCTTGTTGATTTGTTTCACACCCGCGTGTGTGCACACTGGCCTTGTTTGTGTTAGTGCTTGATTAGAATGGCTAGGTGAACCCGAGATCGAAAGATCTGAGCTTGGGCTTGTGTTTTAGCCCAAGTTTGCCTTTCTGGGCGAAGGAGATCGATCTGGATTGCTAATGAGATCGATCTGGCCTTGCTAGCCAGATCGATCTGACATGCTTTGGAGATCGATCGCTTAGTGCAGAAGGTCCTTGGGAGGTTGGCGGCTCGGGAGCGATCGATCGCTCCTTGGAGCGATCGATCGGACTCGAGTCGGTTGGTTTTCTGCTTCGCGAGGACGGCCGTCGTTGGCCGTCGCTCTCTCCTGTCAGAAGGGGAGGACTTTCCCTCCCCTCCTTCACCTTTCTCCCCTCTTTTCCGGCTGTCCCCTCCCCCTTTCCTCCTTTTCTCCTCCTCCTTCCTTCTTCTTCTTCCTTCCTATTTCTTCTCTCCCGGCGGTTCTCTTCCCCTGTTTTTCCGGCAGCCATCTTCCTCTCCTCCTTTCTTCCTCCTCCGACCATCATTTTGGGTGTTCTAAGGCTCGTTGGATCCGTGGCAACGAGAGGAAGGTCTCTGGTGTGGTTTGGAGTCTTGTTAGTGTCTGGTTTGCAGGGATCAACCGGGTTTAGCGTTCTTCGGTAGGTTTTCTACCTACAAGTGTTCTTTAATGGGTTTCTCTAGATCTAACCGTTGGATCTTATTGATCTTGGTGTTGTTAGATTCCTCATGCCTAGTAGAATTTCTTATATAGGTTTCATGATCTTTGGTTGAGTTTTTAGTAGGATTTATGCATGATTAATCTCGGATTTTCCGGTTTCTGCTGTTCTTGAAGAACAGTCGGCTTGCGGCGAGTTTTCTGGCCGGTACGTACATGATCTTGGGTTGTGATGAACATAAGAGTTGTAGATCTTTGAATCTACGTTCTAACTCAACTAATTTCATAATTTTCCGATTTTCCTACGATTTGTTATGAATTGATTACTGGAGGGCTGCGTTGCAGCAATTAATTAGTAAGTTAGTTTGCTTAACGGTTTTGATTAGACTTTTCCCGTTAATCCAACCGTTGGATGATTATGGATTTTGGATATGTTGATCCTGGTATATAGATCTACTGGTGGGTAAATTGGATCCCGAATCCGACGTCGTTTGGATTTCAGATCGACGGGGTCAATTAACCTCTAATAGAGAACTTTTGGTGTTTTAAATATAATATTATATGTCAGATTATAATATTATATTTCTACTGTTCATCAGCGGTTTTCGGGGTTGCTTCCCGTTGCAGGAGTTCGCGGTTGACGGTCGTGGTACCGTCGTAATGTCGGGACCCGCTGCGGATCGGCTGGCAGCGGTCAGTAGTACCGCTGCAGCGATCCGGTTGACTTATATAATGTTTATCATACTGTTGCATGCTTTACTTCTTATCTATGTATGTTCATAGCATGCATTCGCTGTTGTGCATTAGTTGCATTGGTTAGGGCGTGGGTGATCTGTGGGTCGCCGTCCCGAGGTTGGAAGCTCGGACTTAGCCCTAGGACCGGGGTTGGGTAGTTTGGACCCGGTTTGAATTGTAGTGTCCAGTCAAACTTGATGATAGGCCTAGATGACTGGTGCACTTGTTGCTTGATGATTGTAGAGGTCATGTCGGCCTCGAGTCGGATCTGAGGTGTAGCCGGTGTCCGGTGTTTTTAAACTCTTGAGTAGAGGAGTTGCATACTCAGTGGTGTCTCTTCCCACCAAACAGTGTTTTGTGTCCTGTTGAGAGTTAGCAGTGTTGTTTCCTGCTACTGAGTGTGACATGACATGTGACCAGCCCGGCTGGAAGACCATGATCGTGGGCCTCAGGGACACGCGGTGGGGTTATGGGACCCCTGTATACACCCAGGTTCTACTTGAGGGCAACAATGTTGCGTTTCCCTCTTCCTTCTGTGTGTCGTAGTGTAGAACCCTACTGAGCTTAGTGCTCACTCCTACCCGGGCTGCGTTTTGCAGGTGCAGGCGTCAGTTCTTCTTCTGTGGCCCCTTCCGGGCAGTTGGTCGGTGGTGCGGCGGCGCCTGGTGGACTTTGAGAGGTGGCGATCTTTACTGCTTTTATACCTTATGTTAGTTAGTCTCCTACGGGAGTAATGTTGTATTTTGGATCTTCCCCTCTCCGAGGTTTTGTATATTAAACACTTTGAGTTTTAAATCTGTGACTCGAGGTTCTGTTAATTAATTGTTGTTTAAATTGAGGGTGCTTTTGGTGAATTGTTAGGGAGACCAATAGGTTAAAGGGAACCCTCGCCAGCTTTTCTTCCGCGTTTTGTTAGGTTTCGGTTCGCGTCGCCCGGCCCTGTTGGGCTTTCGCGGGTCGGGGCGCGACAGACTGGGCCTTCGTAGATTTTATGTGTTGTAGCAGGCCCTGCGTCGTCAGAGGGTTGCGGATTTGCTGCTCCAACCAGAGTCTATATGGGCATGTCTTACCAGATCCAAGTACAAATGGCAAGGTCAACTACCGTTCGCAAATGCACCAGCTAAAAGCTCCATCCACTGGCAACATATATGCCGTGCTGCGAGAGCTCTCTGCCCTAGTCTCCAATGACACCCAGCGCCGTAGAGCAAGGTCAGTGTGCTCGACGACCTCTGGATCTAGCAATCGCCACTTTCTCTTTGTCCTACCCCCTTTCATTGGGACCTTCTCGCCGGGAACCTCTGTGTGGGTGAACTCATGCTGGAGGATGGGTGTTGGAACGTCTAGATGATCTCCGCCTTGTTTCCTCAATAATTGGTGCAAGAAATCCTTCAGATGCACCCAAATGGCGGACCTGGGCGGGATCATGCCTCTTGGGCTCTCCATCGCAATGGTTTGATCTCAACCGCCTCTATATACTCTTCTATTGTTCTCGAGTGGGCAAAGCATTGGGTGGGCGAGGGCGAGTCAGTCGGGTGGATCAACCTCTGGAAGTGCCCAGCTGGGCCGCGAGTTCTCTTCTTCCTTTGGAAGCTCTTCCACGGCAAGGTCCCGACGACGGATTGGCTCTGCCGTATTCGTGCTATTCAAGACCCACTTTGTGCTAGATGCGGTAGGGAGCGGGAGACCTTGGGACACATTTTCTTTGAGTGCTCGTTTGCCTTGCAGGTCTGGGCGTCTGTTCACCAGTTGGGGCGGCACCCCTCGGCATAAGTGGATGAATGTTGGGTGCTATTGTCGGCGTCGGCGTCGGCGCAGAGCGTGCCGAGCGACTGGAAATCGATTGTGGCATACATCACTTGGTGCTTTGGAAGGAACACAATGCAATGCTGTTTGAGAAGAGGGAGACCCCGCCAGTGCAGTTGGGTCGGCTCATACTTCGCCAGGTTAGAGAATTCCATCTCTTCTCTTGCCCTAAAGGCACTATCACCCCTCCCCCTCCCCCTCCTTTCGATCCAGCACCGACCATCCGCTCAGACGCCTCTCTTAGCAATAGTGTCGTGGGTCTTGGGGTGGCTTGCTTCTTGGATGGTGGATCTTCTCCGGCATGGACTTGGGGGGCGCGAGGGCGGGCTACATCAATCGTTGAGGGGGAGCTGCTGGCCATCAAGGGAGCAATGGAGGAAGCTCTCCGGAGGGGTGTGTCCGGCCTGGTGATGGAGTCTGACTCGCTCCTAGCAGTGGGCTACCTCAATGGGAGGTTTGCCTTGCCTAGGGACATGGAGACCATCCTCCGCTCAATCTGGTGGCTCTCCTCCCATCACATTGCCTCATGTTTCGTCCACATCCCCAAAGAGATGAATCAGATTGCTCACGAGGTGGCGGCTTGGGCGCGGTGGTCGGAGACTCTCTGAGTTTTCTCTCCCTTCCACCCCCTGCTTCTCCCCTGTATTCTCTGTTTTTGTTTTCTTGTTCGTGTCCTACCCAGCCTTCGGGCTTATCTAATCAAAAAAAAAAGATCTTTTCTTTGGTTATGATGATGATAACAAAGTTCGCTGTGTGCGGCGATTACTCGAGAAGAATGCAAGTAAATGATGTCTTCATATTGTAACTATGTTTTGAGGAATTTAGTTGGTATGTCTTCTACACTTGTTTGTGATGAATGACACTTGACAGAAAGTGACCATGTGAGAAAATTGCTTCCTCCTGCTTAATTGCCCAATTCTATCCTTTTGAAATTAAACTTGTTTATTGTGATCTTTGCTTTCCTCAACAAGTTCTATTCAAGGAGGGCACATAATGTGTGTGCAGATAGTCTAGCTAAGATGGGAAGGGTGTCTAATGGAAATCTCCTTTGGCAGAGGGAATCGGGTGAGCCACCCCCGGTTATCCCTGGTGTTTTGATGTAAGTGGTTTGTAATCCAGCTTCGACTTAACTTTTCAAAAAAAAAAAACAAGTTCCATTCGATCAGTGAATCTTAATTGCTGTTCCTCCTACCCCTTCCTCGTTGATTGCTCTCCATTATATTGCTGGACTTATGATCTCTAAAATGGATTTGTATGGTAACAACTGTGAACATGTTTCAATGTGACAAAATTTAACTAGTTGCCTGCAACATTATGTGAAAAAAAAAATTGATGGCATATCAACCAAGTTTCAAATTAATTTACATGTTTGGGCATCTATAGGAGAGCTGCTTGATGAAGCCAACGTCGACTTGCTCAAACTAAAGACCCGATTCAAGCCCCAAAACAAGACCACATGAAGAAGGACACTGGAAGCTATTACAGTCGTCACACAACAATTTTCTACGAAAAAAGTTTAGTCTACTTGATAACGAAATGAAGACAAATACATCAGATGATAATAAAAAAAACTATGCAACAAGGAGTAGAGACTTCGGAGTAACAATTCAAGTATTCGAAGTCATCAGGTAGGTTCTACTCCAGAATACAAGAAACTGAGCAAAGCACAATTTGCCAGGATCAACAGAAGCATCCCATGCTTCAAGCAAAATTTACATCACTTTCATTAGTCAATACTAGAGCCATGTATCTGTACACAACTTCTGTAAGCAGTTCAGAGGTGCGGAAGCAACAGGATCCATTAAACAAATTTGATTTCTGGAAGAAAATTTTTGTATTTCTTCCAATAGTTTGATGGACACCTACAAATTCCCACACAGTATAGTAGCTGAATGATCATATCAGAAACACGGAATCCGTCCTATCTATCTTTCAACGGGATGGCTGCCCATGGCGGAAGGCATCCTCCCAAGGGGGAATGCAGAAAGAGAGAAGATGCAGTTAACTGCTTCTGACGCATGGACAGTGAAGGTAGGCAACTAAAAGCACTCCTCAACCTTGTCTTCTCCCCCACATAACCATCATAATCATGTTCCTGACGAACAGCAGAAATCTTTAGGGCTTCAGGCAACAAGCAACTGCAGAGGGCGCCTGTAATGTTTAGAAGGTTAGACAACTATCAGTAATGCTATCATAAGTCGACATTACAATTATATACAAGGACTTCCCATGTCATAATTATGATGGTAATTCGAATTGCCAAACCACAGAAACTTGAAGTACACACTTAGAAGTGTGAGACTACGAACTCTTGTTATTGTTAGTAATGTGATACTAGCTTTTATGAAAGCCAGACTATGATATTATTGCTTTGTACATTAATCTATTTGACTCTGCCATATCAAATATCCTTCAGGATTGTGCATTTGGCAGCTACATGAAAGAAATATTTGAGGCACTCAACGTACCCTTCCAAGCTTATTTTATATAGGTTAAGTTGTCCAAGCATTGGGGTGAATGGCACACCAAGTAGACTTAAGAACAGACAAACTAAAAGAGTCTACATACTTGACAGCTGAAAAATGAAGTTAAATGCTAAGTCAAATTCTGTGACCAAACTACTCAATATGCCATCTACGGTTACTGGTTCATGCTTGTTAGTTAAGTACATTAGTAGATAAAACGAAAGGTACATTTCCGTTTCAATATTCAACGTTATTCAAATCTCTATCCGAAAATAATCAAATTTTGACTGCTTCTGGATCGAGGAACTTCCTGTCAAGATACTCCCAGTGCTAAGTGTGATTGTAATATAGGAGTGTTTCAGGTGGTTGAACACTACATTAAGCTACAATATCAGGAATTCAAGTTGAATCATAGCATATGTGCCTCTAAATAAATGAAGATTAACAAATGTGAACAGCATACCTATCCTGGCAAGTCGATTTACCCATTTTGGGATTGCATTCCCAGTCAACCTATGACAGATATCTTTGCAGAAATGATTGCAGTTCTTGCCAATCAAGTGGTAAGTATCGCCATTGTAGTTTATAGATTGGAGCTCCATGAACTCTCTGAACTGAAATGGATCCAAGCATGTGCTGCCCATGAATATTGACTTCCTAAATGTAAAGCCTGGACATTGTCGAGGCTCAACCTCAAAAACACCACTCGTAGGATAGTCATGTGCTCCAAATGCATACTCCACCCCATGTACTGTAGTTAAATACACCAACAGCTGATTACTGTACATAATTATTATGAACATAAGTAATATTAATTAAAAACTCTTTTAAACCTAGCGATGACTTTTCACACTAAGAATGTTGTGTTTTGTTCAAGGCTTGGTGCCAAAACTAGACGCAAACCCCAAGTGGATGATGAGGAGCCTCTTCAAGAGGGAAATGTACTTGACACCAACCCCATGCCAAGTATTTGTATCACATGATAGATATCCATGGGCACCGGCTGTGCTTGACCGGCATGACAATCCATGGTTTCGTCTAGTAACAGATGCAACGAAATTCTGGAGTATTATGAACATTTGATCAACTACTATAGAGCAGATCACATAGTATATCCAGGAAAATATTTTGCAAGGATTCTGTAACAAGACTTCCCATATCCTTACAAGGAGAAATAAGTAACTTAGGAAGCTAAGATTCGACTAAACTAGGTAAACAAGTAAACTAGGAAACCGAACTAAGATTGGACCTAGTTGGCTGGCCCATCCAAACTATGACTAAGCCTAGTCCGTCGGCCGAGTCGCTCCTAGCCAGGTGCGCCCCAGAACATGATTGGGCCAACTCAGTCCACAGGTGGGTTCGTGTCTAGTTCAATAGTGTCATGATACTTTTCTTGTCCCTTGCTAGGTCCTCATTGAAGCCTTTGACCGAATTTTTTGTTAGTATTAAAAAATCCTTTTTCTAAAGCCACAGCCACTAGACACTTAGCCTCTTTCAGGCATCAAAAGTTACTGCCAATTTTAAGAAAGTTGTTAATTCTTACAGTATCAAGTGCAAGGTAGGCATGCTTCTATAGCAAGTATAAGCTTGTGTACGCCGAGCATGATAAACCGGTATAAAATGTTTCTACAAGTTCCTTGAATAACTGAGAGAGACTGAAAAGATGACTGAAAATGCATTACTTTATCATTTCCTAGCAACATCCTCCGAGAGCACGATGTATAGAATTCTATCCCTGACAGATCTGAATGGATGTGCTTCCATCCTTCATAATAGAAAAAAGAAGAAGAAATAATCTGAATTATACGAAGCATTTGAAGATACCTTCAACTCCTGCATGGAATATCCCAAGGCCTGCCCAATATACATATCCATTCATGGATGTCAAATCATACACATTTAGATAAACTGGTGCATGTCCCTGTGCTTGGCCTGCAGAGTAAACCTTGGGGAACATGCAGAAACAGGTCATAGATTTTCTACTGAGCCTAAGAGGCACGAGAAAGCTACCTCGCTTCATTGACTTTGACTTCATAATTTTAAACAGCCCCTGATTGCACGTAAAACAAGCAAATGTCAGCTCATTTTTCAGTCATTCTGCAATTTAGAAAAAAAAAAAAACGGCAAGAACTACGAAGTATGTGTGCTTGAGGTTAGGGATGCAAAACAACAAGAAGAATTTCAGTGAACAATGAGCTATAACTCATAACATCTTGATCCATCTAGCATGCTGAAACGATTACAGCAATGGCCAGCAATAGAGCTTTAGGCTAGAAAGAAGATAATGGTTGCGGATTCTCTGATAAAATAGCACATGGAATCAAGAAATAGCCATGAAAAGAGGTTATGTAGAATGATTTCATCACCACAAGCTAGAGCAGATTTGATAATCAAAGGGCTGTGAAATTAAGGCATCTGACAACATCAATTTAGAAAAGCATATGCACTATCACGCAAAAAGGCATAAAACAAAAAAAAAATATAACTACGAGTGTGACATCTTGAGAGACCATCAATCTGAAAAATGCAGGAGCCACCAAGAAACAAAAGATAATAAGGGAAAAAGCATACAATCTTAAACAATTAATCAAGAAAACTAGATAATTCCGGAGAAACATCACCTTCACCACATTTAACAGGAAAATAATGTTGCTTTTTTTTCGAGGGAGAAAAAAAAAATTGTTCAAGAAGCGCACAGAATTTGTGCATTTCCACAACTATAAGAAATTCTTGATAGGAAAAGAACCGTTATATATAAGCAGATCGAGTTGGCGTTTCCAGAGGAAAGAGAACTACAGAGAGGGCTCACCCCAGCCAAATCCAAACAAACGAACGAAAGATTCCATTAAAAAAGATACAAAAAAAAGAAGAAAGCATTTCCTACCAACTCATCATTTGCACCATCAATTCCTGCCAACCAATCATTTCCCAAAACTAAAACAAGAATCTCATCTACTTCAAACAAGGTCAAGAGAGCAGATGGGCTTTAACTCCCCAAAGAAACAACAAAGTTCCCACCTTTCAAACTCCTGTAAAGAAAGAAAAGGGCTACAGAAGGAAGCAAGCAAAGTACACATACTCTCATCCGAAGGAAGAGGAGAAGAAAGAATCCTTCTTCAGCTCAGGAACCCCAAGCCGCCATCATTCCCCGCCGGGCAGCAGCAAGACGAAACGAAAGAGAGGCAAATCACGGGAGACTTTGATTTGGGTTTAAAAGAGAGCTAAGAGACACGCTTTATGGGCTTTTCAGAGCACGGCTTTGCATACTGCTTTCTGACTTGTGGTCGTTCGGTGGACTACCGAATACTGACGGATGAGGAGCCGATGATACCACGGTGCCCTTATGGATATCCACCGCAAGCTTGCCTCGAGATCAGAACTTTGATGTCGTTTCTTTTACAGTTCATACTTCATATTATATTTCATTCTTTAGAAGTCCAGACTAGATTATGGGCGTGGGAGAGGGAAAGACGTTGCTTATGTTTGATATGTCCAAATTAAGACGGGAAAAAATAATATTGAAGTTACTAATATACCATGGTTAGATTATCTCATTAATAAGACGTAGTTTATGATCTTAAACTTTGTATTTTTAGTAAAAAATATTACATTATTAAATTTTTTTAATGAATTAAAGAGAAAAAATGTAGCAAACTCACACTTTTTTTTTAAGCTTGACCAACATAACTATCATTCAAGTTGCTTAATGCACAGTTAACAAACACATAAAATAACAAGCTTGCGAGAAGTGGTAGGGTGTGTCCTAGCTTTTGGCTCAGAGATCATGGTGTCCCCCTGGTTTTAGATTGACGATGTTGTCGGGGTTTTAGTTGTTTTCACTAGCCTTTGGGCTCACTTCGTAAAAAAAAAAAAAAAAAAAAACAAACAAACAAACACATAAAATGAATTCGCATTTTTAATGCATGCTGTAGAAAGAAAATAAATTCACAAATACATTTTTAATGCAACGATCAGACGGTTGTAATCTAATTCATCCTTTTAGATTTGATGGCTACGGAAATGATACTTATCTATTTATGAGGGGTGTTTTAGTAATCTACCTTGCGTTAACCACATAGGAGGGAAAGGAAACAGAACTCCTCTCAACTTCGGGAGGAGTTCGGTTTCCTCCCATGACAGGAGAGCTCGGGAGACTCCTTCTCCCGCGATTAAATGCCAACTAAACACAGTAGAAAGAGTCGTGACTCCCTCTCCCACTTCCTCTTCCACGGTCAAACATTTAACCAAACGCACCCTAATTTTGTCCGGTCGTATAAACAAGGGGATCTTTTTTGACAATTTTTTTTTAGAGATCAATTCGACATTCCACCCAAACTTGGACTAGTAAAACATAGTTTACCCATCCCAAGCCGGGGGCTTAAAAGATTCGATTTTTTTTTTACAAAAATTCATAGTTTAGCATCGCTAAATATATAGTTACAAGATTATATATATATATACTAGTGAGCCCCCCGTGTCACATGACATGGCTAACCACCACCCCTACTAATTATCATCTCTCTTCTAATCAGCCGATAACCACCACCTTCCATGTGGTCTCATCTCGATCGTTTGATATATCTGGGCTTAACTTAGATCGAGCATTCCTATCCTTATGATAAGATGCACTGGATGTTATATAATATTAGGTGGGCCCCGTGCTACCTGTCACGGATAACCACCAACCCAATACTCCTCTTTTTTTAACCATCTACTGTCACACCCCGACTTAGAAATTCCATCCAGGCCGAGGTGTGAGGGTTCCTATTACTATTCAAATCCAATCTGGCGCGATATAATACGAAAAGCAGAGGTGAATTGAACAAATTTACTTTCATGGATGAAACTGTAGTTCAAATATTCGACAACTCAAGACTAGCCGAAACATGATTCAATTAAAATAACATCAAGTTGTACTATTTAGACATCCGGTACAAATTTTTATCAAAAACTCCTCCAAGGGGAAAGATTATACATTTAACCCAAAATCCTCGAAGGATGTCTATAATATACATAATCTATCAAAAGTACAACTGATCTCCCACAACAACCTCAAGCACCTCTAGAAGTCATCGCGGCGCCAAAAGCTGATCCAGCTGGTTCTACTGAAGAAGAACTGGCGTCTGCACCTGCAAAACGCAGCCTAGGTAGGAGTGAGTGACAAGCTTAGTAGAGTTTTACTCTAATGCACACTGAAGGGAGGAAAACAACAACTGTGATGTCTCTCCGCTTAAGTCTAAGGAATGTCACGGGGTCCTATAACCCCTATTGACTGCTTGAGGGCTCGTTGGATTCGTGGCAGTGAGAGGAAGATCCTTGGCTTGGTTTGAAGCCAGTTTGGTGCTTGGATAGCGGGGATTCAGCCGAGGTTTGCGTAGCTCAGTAGGTTTCTACCTACATGGGTTTAAGTTGGGTTTTCTCTTAATCTAGCCAGTAGATCTGGGTGTTCTTGGTGTTGTTATGTGTATATTGGTTAGCTTAATTTCTGTTTTAAATTTCATATGATTAGATTGAGATTTTAGTAGGATTTTAGCATGTTTAAACTCGGATTTTCCGGTTTCTCTGTTCTTGAAGAACAACCGGTTTACACGCGTGTTTTGCGATCTGTACATACATGATCTTGATTTATGATGAACATGAGAGTTGCAGATCTTTGGATCTACTCTCAGCTGCAACCAATTTCATAATGTTCTGATTTTCCTATGAATTGTTATGATTTGCCTACAGATGGGTTGCGTTGCAGCAATTAGAGGTAATTAGTGAGATTAATGGTTTTGATTAATGTTTTCCGGGTAATCGAAGCGTCGGATGTTTCCCAGTTTTGGATATGTTGATCCCAGTATGTTTTCCTGCGTTTTCCTAAGTTGGATCTTGAATCCGACATCATTTGGACCTCGGATCGACGAGGTGACTTAGCCTCTAATTAGGGGATCTTGATGATTTAAATAATATTATATGTTCAAAACATATTATATTATATTATATGTTCATCTGAGTTTTTGAGATTGCTTCCCGTTGCAGGGTTCGCGGTTGACGGTCGCGGTACCGTCTTAATGCCGGGACCCACTGCGGATTGGCTAGCAGCGGTCGTCGGTATCGCGGACGACCGCTGCAGCAATCCAGTTCGACCCGGTTGTTATTTTATCATATTGTTGCATGCTTACTTCTTACATGCGCATGATCATAGCATGCATTTTGGTTGTGCATTAGATACATAAGGATAGGGCGTGGGTGATGGGTTGATCGTCGATCCGAGGCTTTCGGGTAGCTCGAATCTAGCTCTAGGACTGTGCCGGGCAGCGTGGTCCAGGTTGGATGGTAGTATTCTGTCAATCTTGATGACTGGCTTAGATGACTTGAATACATGTTGATTGATGATTTAGAGGTCGTATTGGCCTCGAGGCAGGTGATGAGGGTGCAGCCAGTGTCGTCGTTTCATCCTTGGGCAGAGGGTGTGCCTGCCCGACAGAGACTTGTCCTGCCCAGCAATGTCTTCTTCCTAAAGTACTAGGTGTTTCCGTGATGGGCCCAGTTCGTTAGGGTGACCATGATTGGATACCTAGAGACACTGGTGGGGTTATGAGACCCCGTAGCACACCTAGGCCTAGCTTGGGGGTGACACTATCGAGTTCCCTCCTTTCTGTGTGTCGTAGTGTAGAACCCTACTGAGCTTAGTGCTCACTCCTATCCGGGCTGCGTTTTGCAGGTGCAGGCGTTAGCTCTTCTTTAGTGGCCCCTACCGGGCAGGTGTTTGGTGGCGTGGCGGCGTCTGACGGTGCTTGAGGAGCGGTGATCGTCTGTTTATATTTTTGTTAGATAGTCTCCTACGATAGTATAATGTATATGAATGTACCCTTCGAGGTTTTGAAATCTTTTGTATTATATCTTTTGAGGTTGTTAATCATTGTTAAATTTGGGTACTTGCGAATTATTCAGGGAAACCAATAAGCTAGAGGGAACCATTGCCAAAAAAATTTCCGCATTTAGTTAGGTTTCGGTTCGCGTCGCCCAGTCCGGTTGGGCCTTCGCGGGTCGAGGTGCGACATTACTACCCAGACACGGTCCTAGGGCCAGATCCGAGCTACCCGAGAGCCTCCGATAGGCGATCGACCCATCGTCCCGCCTAACCTGAAATGCCTCTAATGCATACAGTGTATGAACCTATGCAAACATCTAACCTAGATGTCTTTATATGCCACAACAACAATTATGAGTTCAACAGTTATACAATAGCACTCGGCACACGCCAGCAATGGGCTAAGGTTCCATAATACAACGTAAGCTAGTACTCATAGCTAGTAAACGGCTAAGCAAGCCAGAAGATTTAAGTTTACCATCCAACTAGGTATTTAAAAGCAAGACAAACTAAAGATTCACCAAAGAGGGTAAACCCACGATCAAATTCCCAATCTCAATCAAAATCCTTCAAAAACCCTGTGATAGCAGCATGCATGCTTCCTAACATGATTGGGTGTCTATCATGAACGAAAAACAATCAAAGGAAGCCAGAAAACACTGCCATGGGCTCACGGTCGATGCGACGGTCGATCGTCGGATCGACCGTGAGACCAAAATTAGGAAAAACATAAGGGCCACGGTCGATCGGGACATCGACCTTGAAAAGCCCAAAACGAGACAGAGCCTCATGGTCGATACGACAGTCGATCCAACGGTCGATCGTGAGGCCATGTGGGAAAAAGGTAAGAACCCACGGTCGATTAGAACATTAACCCTGAGAGGCCCAAAACGAGACAGAGCCTCACGGTCGATGCAACGGTCGATCCGATGGTCGACCGTGAGGCCAGGATTAAGCGTGCCAACACCTGACGGTTGATCCGACGGTTGACCGTCAATCATGGTGCACAGTCTCTAAGAACAGTATTAGAAATCCAATCTCTTGGATTTGATCTATCAATGCTTATCGGAATTCGATGAAACTTTGCAGGCACGCGTAATAGATAAAGGGGAAACTATTGGTACGAAGAAAACATGATTTTTACGGTTAAAACCCAAACCTAGGTCTAAACGGTCAAAAATCGATAAACCGGCGATAAAACGAGAATTGTCCGATAAAATACGAAACCAACAGGTAGAAACACTCTAAGCAAGCCATAACACTAACGTATTAAGTTACACAACATTCTACCATGCACAACTACATCAAAAGCACAATAAACATATCATAGGTAAACCCGATCACATGATCGGGGTAGAAACACCTACTTGAACAAGCAGGGTAGCTCCTCCACGTATCCCCCAAGCTCGATCGCCAAGATCCGCTCCTCGAATATCGCGACCCGAAGCCCTAGCACAGCCGGCAGGAGAGAGAGAGGGAGACAATGACAGGAGAAGAAGGAAAGAGAAAGGAAAGAGAGAGAAAGTTAGGGTATTTATAGATATCAGGATCTGATCTCTGCCGTCCGATTCGATCTTTCCCGATCGAGCTCCGATCTTCCGATCGGAGCCACCCTTAAGGTTCTAATCATTCACATACATCAATCCAAGACCGTGTGCGTGTTACGCGGGTGTGAAATCGACCACTAGACGTAATTTACTAAATTACCCATGGGGTCACAAGAGCAACACGATCAACCAAACCAACAGCGAACGGCTCTCGACCCATGCGGTCGAGCCAGGTTAGAGGAACGGATCCTCACACCTACTAACCACACCCTCCACTACTCCCTTTTCACATGACTTCATCTCGATCATCTGATATATCCGGACTTAACTTGGATCGGGCATTCTTATCCGTATGATAGGATGCACTGTATCTTTATATATATATATAGTTTGACTAGACACCATTCGAATATTTTTTGGTAAAATAATATCCAACTTTTTAACCGTAAGTTTGCCTCTAGATGTGGTCATATGAGATGAAATCAGTGGCGGAACAAGGATGAGACTTAAGGGGGGGGGGGTGAAATCTAAAACAAAATGACTAAATTTTTTTTCTTTTAAGTAATGCAAAGCGTACTTGAGAATTACAATATCGAACATTAAGGAATAAAAACAATACAAATATTAAAATATATGTACTATACTAAGTGCTGCGATTGAGAGGTGAAAGTTGGATTCTACGCTTTTGCATTTTTTAAAAACGTTGTAAAATGACTTAGTTCTCAATAGTTTCAAAAATTCCATGCTCGATGTATACTACCATGCAATCATTCATCCAGTCATCTCCCATCTTATTATGTAAATCAGACTTGATAATCTTCATCGAATAAAAGACTCTCTCAACGGTTATAGTCGTAACTGGTAAAACCAATGCCAACTCAATAAGAAAAGAAACCAATGGAAATAGAGCATTTTTTCTAGTCTCAACCATCTTCACAGCAAGACTATCAATATCTTGAAGTCCAGAAAAATCATCATTTCTTCTACCATCTCTAATGTAGGTGTTAAGCCGATCTCTAAGGATCATACGATCAGTAGATGTGAAATCCTCTAGATAAAGTTCAGCAAGATGACATAACTTAGTATGGTCAAATGCTGAGAATAAGTTTCTTGGATCAAGACATGCTATGCAAAGAAGTAACTCCGTACTTGCTTATGTGAAACGATGATTCATCTCTTGAGCGATGAAATCAATAACTTGGAAAAACACTTTAATACAAAAATGGTGCATATAAGTAATACTTTGCCCTCCACGCCTCGAACGACTGCGAGTTGGTATAATATCTTCCATATTGGATACACTAATATAATTATCGACACAAAAAAGTTTTGACTTCTTTCAAAAATTTATTTCATTTTGTCTCCCTCAAATCATGCAACCGTAACTTTACTACTCCAATCAAACTCATAGCATTAACTATGTCTTGATCCTTTCGCAGTAAGACATGTGACAATTCATTCGTAATTCCTATTATATTCCTCATCAAATGCGTAATGAATACAAACTTAAAGCTTTCCATGTTATCCATCTTATCCATCAGAAAGGTCATGATTCGTGGAGGAGGTGAAGGGCCGTGCATATATATACTCGGAAAGAAAATAGGGCGCCGAACATGCATGTGTGGTGGGTTAATTTTCAACCCAATCAAAAATGAAAAATTTGTGAATGTTTAATTATAAATATTAAGACCTAAATATGTTTATTGCAATCTTCATCCTCCCGTTGTCCGGATTCATCCTCCCATTGTTCCTCTAGTGATTTTGATCAAGTTTACTTAAAAGAGGTGTGATTACATTTGTTGGCCGGCGTTGCCAGTGGGGCGGGCGGCCCCCCTCGTTCCGCCACCGGATGACATCATATGCCATTAAACCAACTACTTTTAGAATTCAAAACTAAAAATATATAAGGACATTAAAAAATAAAATATTCACCTAATTATTAGTCTTCGTTATCTCTCCCGATTCCGGCGCGGCTCTATCCCTTTCCACCACTCAGCCTCCTCGTTTTTCTCCACTTCCTTCATCAATCATCATGATTTCTTATTTGATTAAAATTTCGTTTTGAGACGTTTTTCATTAGAGTTTTAATAGGGTTGGGGCTTCACTTGAGCTTTAAATACCTATCTATAAAAGATAGTTAATCTACTACCATAGAGAAGAAATAAAGCGATGAGTTTGTAGCTTTAGTAAAAGAAAACATAGCCATAGTTAATCTAAAATGTGATGTATTTAGGGGCTGTTTGACAACATGGAATGTGGGCGAATCCGTCGGATCTTGGAATCCGTAGATTCCGAATTCCGGATGCCCGGATCTCGGTGTTTAGCGCACCGACGGATTTCGTTTTAAAGACGGATATCAAAATCGGCATCCGTTCACAGTATCCGCTCCTACCGATACCACGGATTTCGGATCCTGTGGATTCCGTATCCCGGATTCCATATGAATGCGTGCCAACTAGGCATGCTTCCGCAGCATCCATATATAGTGAAGATTTTTGAGTCCCATATTTATATATACATTAATAATCCAAAAAAGAAAAAGTTAAAGTCGCCACGCAGACCGGGCTCGACTCCGGTGTACACAGCCATCAATACATCTATCTTCAAATCTATCCATCGTTATCCTCTCTCTTATATAAACCTTCCCAGAGACGGCCAAGCTGGCCTGCACCATCCCGCCTCTACTTAACAATAGCATCCCAACACCTGTCACCCAGTAAGTACGTCACGTGTCACGCGCCGTAACCCTAGAGCGACCCAGTGCCAGCTCTATACCTGGACGCCACGAGAACGGCGACGTGGAGGGCACTCAACACGTAGCACCACCACACGCCTCCACCGCGGCGATCCAGCCGGACTCCGACACCCCCACCGCCGCCGCCGCCGCCGCCTCCATCTCCTCCCCCTCTTTCCCCGCCGCGCCTCCTCCTCCTCTGGATTGCTAGGGTATATAGGAATATGGCAGCCTTAATTTTAGCCTTTTCATTTTAACATTCAATTTTGACCGCTAAACTAAGAGGCCTTCCTCTTCTCCAGTGAGCTGCTACTTCTACTGGAGTTTCTTGGGTAGTACGGAGTATTGGGGCGGGGCGAAGGGCACCTGATGGGTTCCGGAGAAGAGAACGCCACTCCGGCGAAAGCAGCCAAGGCCGCGGCTGCTCCGCCTCCGTCCATGACGGCGTCGTCGGAGACGCCATCCACGCCGATGTATCCCGAATGGGGAGCCTCCGTACAGGTTCGTCTGCTCCAGCAACAAGTACTCGTTTTCTTTATACCCAATAGTTAGGGCATGGATTTCGTCATCATTTGAGGGCGGTCTTGTGGGTTTGGGAACTAGAGAGAGAGAAAAAAGCATCCAAGATGATGATGTTCATGTGATAGATTTCTAGCAGGCATACTACAGTGCTGGGGCTCCCGGGACACCGCAGGCCTTCTTCCCGCCCGGTGTTGCTTCGTCCCCTTCACCACATCCCTATGTATGGGGAGGACAGGTTGGTCGCCGGATTAAAAAAGATCTCCTTTTTATCCAGTTGTTAGGCTACAATTCATGTTTAACTTGGTGTTTTCGACAGCATCTGATACCAGCATATGGGACCCCTATCCCGTTCTCGCCTATGTATCATTACCCTCACCCATCAATGGCTGCGGTAACCCTTTTAACCATCCGCTGAGCTTGGGAAGTCGGCTGAGAATCTTTAGTCATTGAGTTTTGGTAATTTATGCAGGGTGTGGTGTATCCGCAGCCAATGGAAACGGAAGGAAAGGAACAGGGATCGACCAAGAAGACGCCCAAAGGAGGTGCTGGAAATGCGGGAGGTGATGCGGGCCCCGCGAAATCTGGGGATGGCGCTAAAGTGAACTCCGGTTCACTGGATGAGGATGCCACTCAGAGGTTGCCACCTTGATCCTCTCGTTGTTCCCTTATTCAAATCTTCCTTTTGTATCTAAGGTGAGTTTTGCGTTTGTTGTAATGAGCAGTGAATACGAGGGATCATCGGATGGCAGAGATGAGAGCAGTGACCAGCAGGTATCTTTTTCATTTTCTTAGTATGGTATTATCTCTTTTGGAATGGACATGAATATGGGAAATCATGACCTACGGTAGATAAATCAGCTGAACTTGGGCTTAGTTGGGGAGCAAAATGAGCTGTATTCAAACTTAGAAACACTTACAACTTAGTATTGGGAGTACTAATTGAATAACAGCTGCTCTTGCAACTGTCCCCCTTTTTCACGAATCTGGGTTTGATTCGAATTCATCAATAGAATTACGAAGTCGATCTCAAGGTCCCATTTTTGAGTTGTTTGTAAAAAATGTGACATATTCATTGCATTATATCTACATTCAAAAGCTCGGGTCTTTTGACTTGTTCTAGAACTGGACCCTCCAAGACGTTCCAATACTCTGGATTTGAAATTATAGACTCTTCTTCGATTTCAGCCCATCCGCTTCCAAGAAAAGGGATATTCAGCAGTGCATGTAGGAAAACCTTATTTGTTCCAAGGATATCAAGTGCAATTGGTGCCATATCTCGTTTTTATTGTTTTCGATTCTCAGAATCCTGGTTAGAGGAACTTTATGCCAGTTCCATATGTTTCTATTTGATAATGACCTTTATTATATATGTTTGTTATCTGTAGGAGTTCTCTATGGCAAGAAAGAATTCTGGTAGAAGTTCTAGAGAAGGTACAGTTACTGCCAAATTGTTTGATTCTTTCTGCCAGAACTGAACAAAAACTTCCGCTTGGCTTCTCAGTGGAAGCTTCTCGAAACATCACTACTGCTTAATGAAATAGCCCTACTGCAGAATCATCTTACAGCGGAAGGAGTCAGCCCCCCAGTAAACTTCCAGTTTCAGCTCCAGGGAGAACAGTCTCACCCAATCCTGCTACCAATCTGAACATCGGGATGGACCTTTGGAATGCTCCACATGCTGATGCTGCAGTCGTGAAGGGTAGATCTAGTGCAGTTATTGCTCCAGTATTGGCTGGCCGGAAAGGTGCTATGCCTGAACAATGGGTTCAGGTAACATTTTTTAGGCCATGGATTGTGGTTTTCATCAAGGAATTACACGCTTTTCTTTAAGATAGACATGTCAAGTTGGTAAAGAAAGCATGTTGGGTATCCCCTTCATTGTCTTCCTTTTTATTGCTATGCGCTTCCCTTTTTTGAGACTTTTAATTTTTATTCTTACTTAAGGTTTGTTCCTATGTCCTTCAAATTGGCAGGATGAACGTGAATTAAAGAGGCAAAAAAGGAAACAATCTAATCGGGAGTCAGCGAGAAGGTCAAGATTGAGGAAGCAAGTAAGCTCCTTTAAGTATTTTAAACATTCTCCAATATGTGACTTGTGTCCGCGTTTCCACAGCTTCTATATAATTTCTAATCTTGAATATAATTGGTCGAGAGGCCTATAAAATGCTGATCAATATTTACATATAGGAATGGCAATGGGGCGGGCTGGGCCGGGTTTCACCCACCCCGTCCCATGCCCCGTTGCGGGGCAAGAAGTTCGTCCCATCCCCTCCCCCTCTACATTCTCCCTGTCCCTGCCCCGTTTAGGATTCTCATTTTCTTTCGAAAAAGTTAATAACACCGATAGTTTTTATCACAAATTTGATAAGTATCATATAAACTAATACAATATTATGAACTTTCAAGCGTCACATAATTTAAAAAAAAAACAATTTTTCAACTTCCAAGTGTTCCCACTAAATAAGATCATGCCAATTACAAAATGTAAAAATGAACCCCATATTCAAAAAAAAATTAACTTTAGATCTGCTCAAAATTAAAATCAATCAGTTCCAATGTTGATAAATGTATCTTGTGAAAGAAAAAAATCAAATATAAGTGCATGAGGAATATTTGCTAATCTAACAATCAAAGAATTAGAGCATCAATAATAACATCTTATTGGCAATTTTAAGATCCTCTAAAGCACATTTTCCATCTCACTGTGGTTTCAACTTAAAAGAAAAAAGTAACAAAATTGAATGGATGAAGTAATAATCCTAGTTGCTCTCCGCATCTGCAGTAGGGAAGATAAAGAAAAGGTAATCCTAGCTGCTCTTAAAGAAAAGATAAAGATAAAAGTAACAAATTTGCTAGGGAAGATAAAGAAAAGTAAACCTGTTTTTGTTGGAACCATACAGTTAATCACTCAGTCTTGCTCCTAATAACAGTGAATTAAAATCAGTCATAAACAACAGAAGCTATAATTAAAATAAGAAATTTAGAAACACAAATTGCAATGTATTATATACATCATCAACATCCATCTCCTCACAGATAGTTTGGAAATGTCCCAACTGTGCTTGTGAAGAACCTTTATTCAAAAAAAAAGACAGAAACTCGTCAAATAAATTTAATTACATGTAAAGAAGAATACAATATAGTACATTCGGTTAGTTGCCTTGAATATCAGCTGGCATGTTAGCGCACAACCAATTCTGACTGCACATCAATGCCTCCAAAGTCCTTGAATGAAGTCGACTATGATGTGGGCTCACTAATCTACCTCCCGTACTAAAGGCGGATTCAGATGCAACTGTAGATATAGGGATAGCATAGATATCCTAGATATAGGGATATCATAGATATCCTTAGCAATCACTTGTAATGTCGGATACCTCAAACCATTCATCTTCCACGAAGCTAATATATCAAAATCTGAACTGTCTGAATTCCTTGGTAGCACACTCTCATCTAAGTAGTGATCCAACTCTGATTTCAAATCCGTAGAGCAAAAGCTCATATTAACAAACAAATCATAATTGGACAATTCATCTTCAGCTTCACCATTTACTGTCATAGGTTGTTGACTTGAGGAAGATAAGGATGCATCTTGAGAGGAGAATTGCGGATCCATTGCACCCTTTGATTGGTATGCGCATACCAAATCATAGCAAATTGTACGAATTCTATCAATCTGTTTCATAGCATCACTTCCAAACATGAGAGGAAAATAAAACTCCAACAATTTCAGTTTGTACCTAGGATCCAAGACAACAGCCACACCCAATATATCATGAATAACACTCCAATACTTGTCATATTTTGCCACCATCTTTGCTGCCATTGTTTTGATGATATTATTTGAACAAGTGAGCCACTTCGATAAAGCTATTCTAATCTCACAAACTTTGGGAAAATACATATTGGCAGTTGGATATTTATTCCCAGAGAATAATTCAGTCACATTGAAGAAAAGCTTCAACCTTCCACATACATCTTTTGCCACCTCCCACTCATTTTCAGTTGGCAAGCACCTATATAATGGTTCACAATGTTTTAATCAAGAAGAGACATCTTTGTACATCAAGACAACATTAAGCATCATGTAGGTAGAATTCCATCTAGTTTTACAATCAAGAGACAACTTTTTACTACATGTAATTGCCAATTGTTTAGCTGCAATTCCAAATTTCTCGAGCCTTTTTGGTGATGCTGTCCAAAAAGCAACAATTTCTCGAATTTTACTAATTCCCGAACCAATTATCTCCAAACCATCTTGAACAATCAAGTTCAATATATGTGCACAACACTTCATATGAACTTTAACATAAGTGTACTCTTATCAAGACTCTCCAACAAATAACCAATCACAACATCATTTGTTGAGCAATTATCCACTGTGACTGTAGATAGTTTTCTATCAATATTCCAATCCAAGAAACAATCCATCAAACATTCAGAAATAACTTCACTTGTATGTGGACAAGGTACATACACAAACCTAAAACAATTGTGATAAAAATCACATAAGTTTCAAAATTATGGTCAAAACAATAAGACTTCCAATTTGACAAATGCAATAAAGTGATCTTTATGAATAGCTAACAACAATGATATATTATTGAAAAACCAAACTTATGGATTAAAACACTGTAAAAATAAAGTAGTGTCGAAGCTTAATACCTTATAACTGGGCTTTGCATAACCCATGATTCATTCACAAAATGAGATGTAATTGCTATGTATCCCTTCTTTTGGTTGTTAGCTGTCCACATATCTGTTGTAATAGCTATTCTACTCTTGCAATCTTCCAATAACTTCACCGTTTTCAATTTCTCCATCTCATATATTTTCATAATATCACCCTTGATAGTGTTTCTAGTGACTATTTTGAACAAAGTCTGAATAGTTTGCACAAAACTTCTAAAGCCGATGTGGTCGACTATGCTAAGAGGGTATTCATGTAAGATTATCATCGTAGCAAGCTCTTTTCTTGCTCTATTCTGGTCAAACACATAGTTAGACACTCTTACTTTCCCGTCAACTGTACTTTTAGAGCTACTGAGAGCATATTGTCTCATGTCTATTGTTCCCTTGCTAAAACACCTCTTATGATGATCGATTAAGTGTCTTGTCCCATCAGTCGACCTCGCCACAAAACTTTTTTTGCAATACTTACATATGGCTTTAACCTCCCTATTGATAATTTTGTCGTCATAGTGATCCCAAATCCATGATAGCTTTTTCCTTTTTTTTACTTGATTCTTCTGTGACCCTACTGTCACTTGAGATGGGAGCTGCATTTGCTTCTTCAGCAAGCACTTCACAAGTAGTAGTTGAAGGTTGAGAATTTTGATCAACTTCTTGTGAATGTGAAGCCATTGCAGGCCTACAAAAGATAGTTTTGGTAAACCAATTTATCATTTTCTATCTTTAATGCATAATAAGAAAGCTTAATCCAACTATCAAAGTAAGACTAAAAGAAAATTTAGTGATTTTCATCGTAACTTGCATATTAAAAAAGAACCCCTTTTTTTATACAAATATGTTAGGGCTCCACTACATGGATGTGAATGTAGCAAAAAAATTATAAATCATGGGGCAGTGTTTGTCCTATGTTGTAACCAGCTAATATAGAAACCAAATTATCAAATCTAAGACTTTCAAAGCCCTTTGGATTTAGTGCTAATGGGGTCAATGTTTGTCCTATGCTTCTTATAAAACCAAAGTTTTATTTGGAAGTGGACGGAAGTGGACCTTAGGCTTTTGATTTGGTGGACCCCCAAACATAAAACCCATGCTACTCATGACGAGATTGGGAATTTGAGAAGAAGATGGAAGATGGAGGATGGAAGGTGGAATATAGGAGTAAGAGAGAGACGAACCTGTGAATCAGTAGATGGAAGATGTTACCGACCCTACAAGCATGCCGATGCCGATATTGATGTCGGATAATCGGAGAGGGATTGAGGGATAGGGTTTAGTGGTGTTCTTATCGTCTATGTGATGTTAGGTCAAGGCCAAAAGTTATATTACTCGTTGTATAAATTAATGGAAAAGTATTAGTTAAACTAATATATCTTAGTCGGTTAGTCCAGTCTTTCTGCAACTTTAATAGGACTTAGTAGTGGCTTCAGAGCTACTGGTCTAGGGATTAGTTTTATACTTTTATCCCTTAGTCCCTTATAATATAAACTAATGGAAAGCAACGCGTCATGGGTCTCGTGGGTCTGTGATCATGTAAAGCCTAAGTGGTCAGTAACTAATATATTAGCTATTCTTATATCAACACCTTTTTTAGCCATTGATTCTAAATCCAAGAGTTAGAATAAATTTATTAAAACTAATTTAAAATTACTAAAAATCATATCCGGGTCGGGTCGAAAGCAGGCGGGTTGACCAAAACCCATCCCACCCCACCCCAACGATTAACCTGCCCCGCCAACCCGATAATTGCCCCATTTCCCCGCCCCAAGCGGGGCGGGTCAAGCAGGTTACCGGGGAAACCCGGCCCATTGCCATCCCTATTTCCTGATACCAAAAATTGAAACTTTATATCCTGTTTGTGGATGTAAATGTGTGCATCCTTTTATGCTTGTCTTCAGTACCTTCTGCCATTGTTTTCCCAACAACTGTTGGTCAGTTTGAATACATCTCCAATTTGAAAAGGTCCATGGAGTATCATTTTTTGTTTGGTATTCACTGTCAAGAATTTGGTTATAAAACAATGAAGGCTAGCTCTTTGGGGGGGACCCTTCAGGTCATGTAGAATATAGAAGCATTTTAATCACTAAAGATGATCCTATTTGCTGGAACATGCAATTATCTCTAAGGACATATTTGAAAGCCAAATGGAAATCTAAGACACATTTCATTGTGAAGGACTCATTGCCCTTGGGACCAGATTGTAGAAGGGGAGAAACATCCAAATTGTCGAGTCATGAGGTTCTGCAAGGCTGATTCAAGGAAAAATTTACACAAAGCTTTGAGTGACCTAGATTCTAGGTTAGAGTAAATGTGCTTAAAGCATTAGGCCCATTTCTGGGATACCAAAGGTTAATACTAGTCCAAACTGTTTTATGTTTGTCAATGGTCCATTTAGAAATCTTCCAAGTGAAGAATGCTTCATGTATACCTAAAAAAGACATCATAACATTTTATTCGTTAACTCCATAGAAAGCACTTCACATGCCTATTTGCCCTCACCAAAATGTCTTATTCGCTCTAAGAACTAAGGGGCTGAAACAAAAATACAAAATATCTCAATGCAAGAGCAAAGCACTCGTTGGTCTCAAAAATGGATCAGTTTCAAGATTGAGCCCTTCGATTTTTAGTTCTCAGCTGAAGTTCATGTTTTTCTGGCCTAACCTAGCTTTTCAATTTCATTCTTAAGAACTAAGTGGTTGAAACAAACTATCTCTTGCTCTAAATGCAAGAGCAAAGCACTCGGTGGAGTCGATGGGCATTTAGTTGGATTGAGTGAGTTCTTCAGGAAAAACAGACTTGACTAGTTGGAGGAGTTGGTCCCAAAATACGGGCCCTCGCATGATCTGCATATTTAGTTTTTGCTCTTGTAGACATGCCAAAATGGAGATTTGTCCAAGCTTCTTGGTTAGTAGTCTTACAAAGTCTATTTGGACACACAGTCACAATGCCTGCTGTATTTTTATTTTTATCCTGAAACTCGACACACATAGATGTTAATAAATAGTATAATCTAGACTAAATACATACACTCAAAAAGAATTCTAGGCTAAGTTAGTTGTCTTGTTTAACATATAACAACAAAAAACTCCTGTTGCTATTAACGAATCACCTATGTCAACTTAAAATTGGTTGATCCCGAATGTGGCGAGTGTTCCCTGATACTTCGGGACTCCTATACATGCTTATCTGCTGGTTTGTCTCTGTGAAGAAAGTTTGCTGCTTCATTGTTTCTTTTCAATATACTTGATTTCTCATAGATGGAAGCTGATGTCCATACGCTTGGGTGGATAGAACATTTCATTAGAGAGAGAAGAAATAGGGATAAACTGCAATGATGGCAAATTTGTCCTTGCTTCCTTATCCTAGTTATCTGGTGGGATAAGGGATGGATTAAGGATAAGGCCTTTATTTTATTCTTTTCATCTTTACACCCTAATGAAATTTATTTTTTCTTCTTTTTTCCCTCTCATATCATTTTAGATAATAATTCTCCTTGAGCACTCTCTCTCTCTCTCAAACCAAACACTTCCAACTTGCTTAACCTCTACTTATATGAAAATTACAATCCCACGTTTTTCCTCATTCTAGTATTGCCAATCCTTCAACCAAAAGGCCCAAAAAAGGGTCTTTGTTTGCAAAATTATGACAAGTTGGGGCTTGTTCTAGAATAAAATCCCCTTATTGTACATCGATGACCTTTACCCGGATCACCTCCCCTCACTCCCACCTACACCAACAGTAGCGAATCGTCTCCACTTTGTTCCAATCGCATCAGAGAACGCTTGTCGTCTCGTCGTCAATTCCAGCTACACCTCTCTCTCCTCTCCCTTCTCCATAGGGTGGCGAACAGGCTTAAACGTTGCAGTGTTAGATTGTAATATTACCGTGTGAACAATCTATGGTATCCCGATACTCTGTACAGTAGCTACTCATGCCATTTTTGACATGCACTTGGCTTATATTTCTTTCTTGGTAATAGTTCATATGCAAATCTGGTATCCTATTATCTTGTCAATTCTCGAGAAGTTATCCTGAAGGAAATATTTTGAATCCCCATATATGACCCAAGATTTCCTACGCAGATTTGGCTTTCTCTAAGTGGACCATTTTATTTTTTTGTCAACTATGTAGAAGCTGCTGTGATGCTAGTTGTGTATGCTTGAAATCCTTCAACCTAGTTATGCTTTGAGTTATTCTTATGTACCATAAGCGAGCTTTAAGGAGAGAATGGCGAATGATTGTCGCAAGGAGATGGATTTCTTGAACTTCGGGGAGGCTTCATTGTGGATCATGGTTTTGGCGTGAAATGCCATCGGACATTGGATACCTCTTGATGGGTAGTTCTGAACAATCACTAAGATGGTTATGGATGTGAGAATATCGTCACATATTGGAAATTTTGCATCATGAATGATTAATTTTTTATTAAACCATATGAAATGATCAACATGTAAGATCATCAGATTATTGGAATGACTAGACAATATGAACTTATATTCAGGATTGGCAGATTAGAAATGGTAATGAGAGAAGCAAACTCATATGGTATATGGTTTTGAACTATAAAAATTGTGGAACTGAAGGGGAAAGGACCAAAGCGAAAAGATATTGAGGGGGAAGTGGATATGAGAAATTGCAGTATATGTTTTATCAATTGTATTGTTATTATTGATCAGTAACTTTTGGATAAGCTAAAGATAAATAGAAGTGTACATACAATGAAACTGTTGGTGGATAATGAGTTCTGAAAGATCATCCTAGAAAGCCAAAGCAGTAATAGTAAGTCTTTGTTCTTTATATACACTTTTGCATGCGCTTAGTACTATCACCTACGCTAGTTGCAAATAAGACAAAGCTTAGTAAATCAGATGAGGCCATGGTTAGCTGCTAAGCTACTAACTTGGATGAGCATTTTGAGACTAAGGGTTTTTGCATTTACAAAAGGGAAATGGATTTTTCTGTTCAATTAATATGCATAAGAAATGAGCTGAACACTTCTAAAATTCATGTTTGAGATATCCGACATGTGATGATTTTGTGTTTGGATATATTATTGGAGATATGAGGTCAATTTAAAAATCTAATAGAAGTCAAGTAGAGCTGATAAAGAAAGCATTAAGTATTGAATTAACATTAGGTCCTTATGTGATTTTTAAGTAGGTTGGATATCCAAAGGTAAAGTTTATTTCAGAACAACAGGAATTATAAAAGCTTGTATTATTGGATGATAAAGAAATCTCAGAGATGAACCTCTTGATGTGAGTGTGCAGCTGAATGCAGTAAGGACAGCAAGGAATAGTTACACGAGAGGAAGGCTAGGAGTACCATGCACCAAATAAGTAAATGGAAATGGAAAGGGACTCGATAGGCTATATCTATAGGTTGTGATGACTATAGGAGACTGTTGGTGCAAGTATCACAGATTTCTGGAGAAAGGTGGCATGGAGCATGATCGAGAATTTGATCATTGAGAAGATGGGAAGATGTGATGAAGCTTCTCAAAGGAACTTTTAGTAAGGTTACATTAAGAGAAATGATTTTTAAAGAAGAACTTCATAAAGCTAACAAAATACAGTTAAAAATAAAGGCGTCATGCTTGTGGTTATGAGAAAGTGGGGGATTGTGCCTACAGATTGCTATCTTATTTATATGGTTGAGCTGTTTAGCATCTTGACTTGAAGCTTTATGCACTATTATTCTCTACCTCCATGAACCTCATTATGAAGTCTCCCTATGAAGCTTGAATTTGTCAACCACCCCATTATCTTTGATTCTCAGAGGAAACTATTATTTTGTAACAATTCTTGCATCAACTTAAGTCTTCTTATCCTCAATAACTAATTATTGGTAGTGATGAAGCTTTATTGGTCATTAACACCTAAATGCATAAGGACTTATAATTCAATGCAACCCAAAATAAGAGTATCATTTACCACAGTCGTGCTTCTTAACTATTGGCATGTAACCCATTTGTGCCATTTGTTGAATAATTGAGTAATGTATTGGCATGGGTAGCAAAGAATTCTAGAGCCATTCCTGTCAATTATTCAACGAATGGCACTTTGGGTTGCATGCCAATAGTTAAGAAGCACGACTGTGGTAAATGATACTCTTATTGCCATTCGTTGAATAATTGAGTAATGCATTAGCATGGATAGCAAAGAATTCTAGAGCCATTCCTGTCAATTTGACCTGGCCAACTTTATCTCTAAATCTTCTACACTTTCTAATTTTTATGTCTATTTTCAGCTTAATAAAGAGTATATTATCAAGCTAAGGGAATCCAATACCATTGATACTCCTATCTATGCCAAATTCTGTTAGGTCCAATTTGTGGATTAACAGTCTTCATAAGCTTTATGTTTATTGGAATCTATGAAGTTGGCAGCAATAAAGCAAGATTGGAGGGGAAAAACACAACTGAATGGACAATCGTTTATTAATGCACGTTGGCCTCTTGATTTGTGATTAGCTTCTCCGTAGCCAAAAATTTAAAAGTATGATTTCGTTAGGAACAACATAAAAGCGTCTTGAACCTATATCTGCCAATCATTTAAATGATCATTAACATGTCAAACTTATATTAAGCAACCACAAGATGGGAGAAATTATCATGTTCTTTTGTCGTGATATGATGATCAAGGAGTATGAAGCATATATCTAATAAAAGTTTGTAAAAACTTAGATCTCCTGTGAGTAAGCATCTCATTGATCTTACAAACTGAAGATCAGAGTCATATATTTATAGGTAAAAGAAGAAGAGCATATGTAGTTCCTATTTCTAATAAAAAAACGATTGCATTTTAGAAATCTTGTTTCCTTCTCTGCTTCCAATTTCACATATAGCAAAACCTATTAGTGAGACATTCAACCAATCTAGACTATCCTTTTAGCTAACGATATTGTATAATGAATGATTATAATGCAATGTGATTGCATTTGTCTTGATACAGTGACAGGTAGGTTAGTTTTCAAGAGAGGAAAATAATTAGCTCTTGATCTAGTGAAAGGATATTATCAGATCATAGTTGTCAGAGTTCTATCTAGGTGCTCATAGCACACTCATATTTCGAACTATATCTGTGAGATGTTTTAAGGAGGTGACGGATTAGATCGTAGCAATAGAACTTCTGGAAGGGAGGATGGGTCTTGGTGGAAAGACAATATGTTGAGATATGAAGATGTAAGCAGGTAAAGTTTCAGAGAATAATTAGTGGAGAGTGATCATTGTGGAGAATGTTTAGGAGAGCTGGCAGGGGGCCATCATATGCATAAAAGTTTGGGGTAGGCCAGGATATAGGTCATAACAATAAGTTTACGAGCAACAAGGGTAGTTAAGAGGTGTTTTACACCATGTGGAGGGCTATCCATCCTCCCCACGTGAACAAGAAACCACTGACATCCTTGATGTTTATCACTGGCATTTATATGACACGTGTAGGTGCATAAGGATAGAGTTTGCAGGTATAATACCTCTTGTTTCCTTCTCAGGGCGGCCCTAGTCAATAGCAATTTCAGTAGTGTTAGCGATTTCCATACCATTAAAGACTATCCTTGAGTTAAGGTCCCTCGTTTGAAAGGAATGTGGTGTTCCTTCTTGTGGTCCTTTACTCCCATGAATAATCACATATATTCTCTGTTACAAATCCTTAGAGACTATATTGTGACTGAAGTGAATGGATCCTCTTATGCTCCCTATGCAGGCGCCCACAAACAGTGGTGGCTATTTAATAGGACTAGAAGTGGATGGATCCTCTTAGTATGTTGCATCACTCATAAATTCCTAATAGGACTAGAATTTCCTGATACAAAACTCGAAATATAATTGTAATCAAACTAGTCCTATTGCCCCCTCTCAGGCTCAAGGTCGATTAATCAGATTTCAGTGTGCTATTTAATCAGATGCCGAAAACAACAAATATATCAATATCAATCAATCTAGATTGAACCGTTGGATATGATGATGCCCTTTTTGTACTCTGTCACATTTTGTGTATGTTAGGTAATTGAATCGAATATGAGGTCTTGCATGGTGGGTGGGAGGCGTGTGCGAGAAGACCAAATCAAATACGAAGGCTCACGTCTGTGAGTACTGGGGCTTAATCAGTCTAATTGAGGTTGAGTGGTTGCGCTGCAAGACGATTGAGGATAGTCGAGGTAATTTGACTGAAGATGGTGATCAATCTAGATTGAACTATTTGGATTGATCCATTTGGTACGATGATCTGCTCTCTGTCACATTTGACATATGAGGTAATTTGACTGAAGATGAGATCTTGTGTGGCTGGATAATGGCTCACGCCAAATCAGATATGAAAGCTCAAGTGTCGACTAGGACTTGATCGGACTAGAGGCGCACGAGTCGAGGATCTGATTGAGGTTGAGGGCTCACGGTGCAAGATGATCAAGGACTGTCGGGTCTCAATAAAAGAAGGCATGCATGAGGACATTCCGATATGAGGAACCCATGATAGAAAGAGTTTTTGAGACCTCATAGACGATGAGGGCTTGATGTGATCGAGCAGATTACTGCCATAAGGAGTAGTCTGAATAGTTGCAAACTAGGCTGACTAGTGATGAGGAAGAATAGGAAAAAGGGATCGGAAAAGATTGTACTAATATCGTCAAGTCCGATTGATGGGTTCAAAGGAATGAACCTATGTGTCAGAAAAACAAACAGATCCTTCACCTTTGTCTTCGTTAGTAGATTTCTAGCTACTCAAAGTTGCAAGTGGTCCTTCCCGTTTATCTGGTTGCACTCCCAATTAGTCTAATGCAACTATGATTCACTTGAGATCTGGATCTGTTTTCTAGATACTAAATATATTCGTGAGTAGACTTCAGTTTTTGGATTTTTGAGTTTGTTAATCCAAGGATCAATTATTTTTGTTTGTTCATGCATGGTAGAAAACCGTCTAGGTTATTGATATGCTACTATTGACTTGTTGTCATAGACTTTCAGTTGCAATCCGAAATTGCTTCACTGCTATGATTCACATTACAAAGCTTTTCTGCTAAAAGTATCGTGTAGGAGAACACTGAGGACTGAAGATGATATCTGATGTTTCGTAATACTGACCAGCAAGATACTGCTTATTTAAGAGGTCTAAAGTAGTTTGGTGGTTGGATGAGCAATCCCACATGCTGAATTTCAACACAGAAAATATGGTCTTAAGCTTAATCATGAGCTTCACTAAATTTGTAGGAGAAAAGGATATAACCCTGTGGTTAATCGGTTTTGTTGATTCCTACAGCAAGTTTGTTCTCAGGTCCGGGAGCTAAAGTGTAAATGTGCTTTGACCACAAAGGGATTTTAAATTTTACTTAATTTGTTGATGTTCAAAGCTTTTGCAATCTATTTTTCACTCAAGCAGATACTTATTTCCTTTCTTCCATGTCTGACATGTTTAATCTTAAGATGTGGGAGTCTTCACAGTGATGAATGTGCAATCCTTTTAATGTTAGCATTTAGAGTCTTTTAGTATATGTTGTCATCATTTTGAGATGCATTTAGGATATCTTACATCTTACTTATCTTGTTCACCAGCAAGAGTGTGAGGAGTTAGCGAAGAAGGTGGATGAACTGAGCAGTGAGAATAGTGCCCTGAGAAGTGAGCTCGAACAGCTTAACAAGGACTGCAAGGAGCTGGAATCAGAGAATGCATCTATAGTGGTAAGTTTTGTTTTATGCAGAGATGCACCAATAAGAATTTATTGATTGTGTATGTCATACTTGAGATCTGTTTTCATCCCAAGCATGTGTGATCATCATTAGTTTCGCATTCCTCATAATATCTGGGCGATTACTACATTTCCTTCATAATATCCATTATTTGCCTTGCCTTCTTCTGGATATCAACTTAATATAGCAACATATTTAGCCAATTGATGATATCCTCGAGAACATAATAGGTTTCTGAAAAGAACCCTGCATATGTTTGTATTGTAAGCTGAAAAAGATTGGCTTCAGCCTATAGGCAACTCTATTAATCTCACCAAAACCGAAGAATTGCAGTACTTGAATTTCAATCACAAATGTACGAAATTTCTCATGCTGTTTATACAGATGTCTTCCTAGGCAGTGCATTTTGTTTTATTCATGCGAGGAATATGATTTTTGTGCGGTATTTCCTTCAACAGGAAGAATTGACTCGCATATATGGAGAAGGTGTTGTGTCCACATTAAAAAGTGTCAACAGTGATTCATGAAGCATACTGCCAGTTGATGCTGTAGCCAACATCCACTCCGGGTGAATTTGAACCTTATATTTTGTGCACGCTGACGACATCTTAGCCTTTAACTTGTATGCTCTCGGTCCGTGCTTTTAACTTGCCCTTTTCCTTAGCATATGTAGCCTTTAACTCATATGTTCTCAGTGGGTGTTTTTAACTTGCCCTTTTCCTTAGCATATGTAGCCTTTAACTCATATGTTCTCAGTGGGTGTTTTTAACTTGCCCTTTTCCTTAGAATATGTAGTCTTTAACTTTTGTCCTAGTGAGATGACCCCTTTTTGAAGTTCTGGGATTGGTGCTACAGGTTATGGCTTCATTTCTCTTTTGCATTTACTTCGACACGCAATAGTCTTTAACTTAATGTTCTCAACTTGCTTTCTTCTATCTGATTCCAAATCTCATGAAGATAATCTGAGTATTGGTAGCTGCAGCCTTTTGCAAAGTTGCAAAGGTTTGTGTTGGAGAATACTACTGCACCAGCCATGGGTGTTTGGTGAAGAATACTGCACTCTTGCTGCAACTACACCTCGCTGTTACATTTAATCAAACACCAAGATTTGAATGTGACAAAACATTGAAGCCACTCAGTGACTCAAACTCAGCGTCGATCTTGTTCTTCACTAGAGCATGGAGCGCATTGTCATTGATCTACATTTTGCTCGTGACCATGCAAACAAAAGGTTTGCTCAAAGTCAAGCATATGAGCACTCACGATTAGTGGCTGATATCTTTTAAAGATTCTTAACTAAACCGGTCTCCTGGATGAATCCTCCAATCTTGCAGCAAATGACAAGGAGGCAAAGATCTTGACACCAGAAGAAATATTAAAGCGGGCAGACAGGGATTAATCATATTGCCAAGGCATCAAGATTCCACAATGGGATCCCCATTGAAATTCCTACCTTCATTCAGATAGTACTGCAATTGATAGAATGAAAATAGTGAAGAAAATCAAACCTCTATTTATATATAATAATAAAAAACTCCAGATCAAGCACTCTATAGTCTATACTGTAGATAATACACTACAGATCAAGCACTCTATAGTGATCGTAACACGCAGGGCTTTCTCGTCTCCATTCTGGATTGTACACCACTGTAACAAGTCAATTTCCTTTCAATAATTTTCCATGTTTTGTCGAAGTATATAGCAATGACACTTTGACGCAATAGAGCTCTGATTTATTATAAACATGAAATGCTACAAGTAATTATTTGTTAATCACCTGACCAGCAAATATTAATACTAACATGGACAAACCGGCCCTCGAATTACCCCAAACCCAAACCTACAAAGTATCCTTATTAATCTCGACATCGTAACACTCATGAGAAAATACAAAGCGAAGACAAAAGGTACACTGACCAACAAGCTGTCACTAAATAGAAAGTGCAATGGGCAATCTATATAGAAGGTAGAATTCTGGATACATGTTGACTTGTAACTTTGACACCAAGAAAAGCAGAAGTGATGCATCATTATGTCGACTTTTTTATGTACACTAAAACATGCAGGGAAATAAAATAGTGAATGCCAAATCAAGAACTTGATGCAGAGATATAGGAGACAACAACGGTAATGTCATCCAGCTTGCCTCCATAATATCGATAGCCAGCATCCTGAGCAGCAGTTGAGAAGGGTGTTTGCCTGTTCTTATCTAATGCTCGTTGGCGTGCAAGTGCAGCAACCTTCTGAGCAGTCACTTGGGGCCCCAGGCCAGCTCTGATGGCATGGACAACAACAGCAGTGACTTCGCTGTTGTATAAGTTATCAAAAAGTCCGTCAGTTCCTGCAATTACGACATCCCCAGATGCTACAGGAAAGGTAAACACCTGCGAAGATCCAAATGAAATGATTATTTCCACATTCAAGTGCAGGATCCATAACTTCCACATCTCATCATAGTAAGCAAAATTTTAATATGAAAAAACTCCCAGGATATCCGGAGAATAACATAAAATAGATACTTAATCCATAGGATTAAGTATCCAAATCCAGTTTCAGCAGATTAAGCTTGGATTCTGTCCAGTTAAATTTTAATAAGATCAATCAAGAGTTGAATAACAAAATCAGACAATAGAAAATAAGAAAAATAAGATCAATAAAACCTCCAGACAATAATATAGCGATGTTAAAAAAAAATCCTGAAAAGAAGAAAACCTGTATGGCTGTATCACAGTTTTCTATTTTTTTGCTTATATTTTGCATTTTGAGTTAAATTTATCATTTGCTCTGAATCCTATTAAAGGTAATAATTCACAGCCCACAACAATGCCATAATTACAATACTATTCACATGTCATTGTCCCACATGAGAAGATACAGTTTATTACTTTTAGCTGAAGATATGTCCATCTAAAACCAGATTTAGCCAATTACTCAGACTAAATGAAGGAAAAAAAAGAAGAATTCATGTGAATTGCATAACAATTATGACACAAGTCTTGCATCCATTCCTTAACCAATCATACCACTACACCAAGAAATCTTACAAAGTTAGGCTAATCCACCTAAGAAGTAACCTTAACTATAGCAATTTCAAATTTCCCCAAGCATTTAATTTAATGGTAATCAATTAAAATGCTCAACATGGGCTTTACCTGAGTATGGAGAGTCAACAACATGATTTCTTCATTGACTGATCATTAATCATCTTATAAATGTAATAACATCTATCTTGAATATAATGAAGGAAGGCATTAAAGTTGTGAAGGATGAAGCTCCCACTAAGATGACAAAAGAACAGGCAACCAACTTTCCAATCCAGATAATGCAATTGTGTGGGTTCGATGGCTGGGGCAAGAACCTAACTCAAGGCCCTCACTTTGTTTGGAAGCATAACTCACTTAAGTTGCAAGGGATTCCAATTTCACTTCTGGAATGCTCATGGAGAGTTGTAATATTAATACATTCACAAAAAAGGGAATCAGACTTGCACTAGAATGGCATAAACAAGATCCAGAATTCGCGATTTGATTCTATTTTCTCAAGAACATGTATGTACCTGAGGTACCAAAAATGACAAGAATGGACTGACCTGAGCAGCACTAGGGAGGTCACTGCCATTGCCGCTCTCAAGTTGGAAAGTGAAATTAAAACCGTGTTGCTGTACAGGCGACCTAAAGATGGTGCACCCATCCCTAACCACTATGAAGCCACTATCCCCTAAATTGACAGCATGAATGCCCTGCAATTGAAAGGAAACATAAGCCAATTACGAACATACAGAAATTTAGCACATAGTAGGGAATTTTATGCAACATGTGCACAGTCACATGTATTTTTTTTCTGACTAAGTAAAAAATGGAGAGCATTTCTCGATTTGTACGTGTCATCCATGTGCAGGGTCATGCTCATCTACTCTTTACCGTTCCAATTTAATCGGATGCCTCCATATAGACAAATATCATAAATAGTGACAAGTTTATACATGCTCATAATGAGTTTCCAGGACACAAATTATGCACGCAAAGAGAGCAACTGTAAGGCACAGACTTGTCAAAAAAGACAATATGATATGCGGGCATCTTAATTGCAAATGATTGTGCTACCTTCAATAAATCTTGATGGATAGAATATGAAATATATGTCCTCTAGAAGAATAAAGACTACTTGTAGGACTACTCACTAGGGAAGGTTAAAAGCTGCTGTCCAGAATTTACAGCAGCAGAAAATGAGCAAAAGAACAGGTGGCTAGTTTGGGCAAACTTGTCAGTTCTAAAGTGAAATACATCGAAGTTGACACGCTCTGTATGTCGTGCTACAAGCTAACCAACTGAAACGAGATATGAATAATCGAAGTTGACTTTTCACACTACCATACCAGCCACCATCTATGATGCTAAGCCTGGAAGAGTGCAAACAAAAGCACAAACATAGAGAATATACAGACCTGCTCTGTAAGAGCAATTATACACGCTGTTGAAGATCCCCTGGCTTTGGTGCTCGAGTAAGCTTTTTCCAAAACTCTTGCAGGATCAATGGAACCCTTTGGTTCATCTCCAATGGCATTAACTGAATGAGACATGAGTTCTCTAGCGTACTCGCCTGAATCGACTCCAAGGTCTGCCCAGCCACCAACACCATCTGCAACACCAATTGCTTGCTCATCAATGCATATAAAATGAGCATCCTCCCCACCAGTTTCCTCCTTATCTGGGTGCGGTAGGTAGCACGATCCAGAGAGCAGTTTCAAGGTTCTGTCACCCAGTAACTTCCTGGAAATAAAACCCAGACAGCTGAAACAACTTCTACTTAACCACAAAAAAACATCAAGCACATGCTGGGACAACAATTAGCATCTTCTCATCACAAAAGATAAAACTATCACTCACCAAAATGATACTACAGACAAGATTAGCCATATACATCAAGTTTCAGTTTAAGTATAATTTCACCATTAGAACCAGGTTACCTTCTTAGAAAGAAAAGTTATGAGATGTAGATAAAGGAGCTAAAGCAACTTAGCAAAGAA
>OY986972.1:6071080-6144424 GCA_963920575.1 Narthecium ossifragum
AAAGGAGATCACCACACAAAGGAAACTGGGCATCAAGAACATACTGCTCAGAAGAAACTGCAGAATTGTCAGGTTGCTCTTCCTGTGTTGTACCATCAAAAGATACATCAGGAGCGGGCCCTGCAGAATATGGTGATGTACATGATGTCTGAAAATCCATGATCTCTGGCTCACTCAAAGGATTGGAATTCCCAATCTTGCCAGTTGCATTGGACCAAAACCACCTGTAGACCATTTTCCTTCCCCAAGGCTCCTGATTCCTCAAGCTCCCGCCAATTCTTCTGCAATGATCTAGACCCTTGTAGTTATAACAAAGTTGGGACCGTGTCATAACATTACCTGTACATCCACTGCTCCTACTCAAACGATCCAAATTACAGGCAAAGACATCTGCTCTGCCTGACAAGTAGTTTACAGCAGACATTATGTTCCTCTGGAAGAAACTGTAGGGACTCTTCAGGTTGGATTCAGAAGGCAGAACCTCAATGTGATATAAACAAGATTGGCAAGAAGGGCCAATCACGGAAGGAACCAAGAAGGGCCGGGAGAGCGTCTGGCCAACAGAGCGCACAGCCTGAGTATCAAACTTATGAAAATCCCTCACAAGGCTAGCCGCAGAACGTGGGAATAGATGACTACTGCTGAAAGCAGAGAATGACTGTGAAAGAGGGAACCAGGTATTTCCGAAAAACAAGCTCCGGCCTCGTCCCAGCAGGAACTCAGATGATGTCTGTAGCCCCTTCTTCCTCGGAAAGTATGTAGCTGGCATCTTACTCTCGAGCGCAATGACAAATTACTCTCGTAACCAGAGACCAAACCTGGGAGGGAAATTGAATGGGATATCTCATAACGCTTGATACATCCACTCTAGGTTATTGCCCTTTGTTTGGCGATTGATGGAGATCCAAATCCTGGTAAAGATCAACAAAGGCACAATAAAAATCTACATAATTAAATTCATAAGTGATAGATTTAGAAAGACTGGCAACAAACTATCTAACTCAAGAAACAAAAGATTCGCTAGAGATTAAAGATCCATTCTACTTCAAGGTACACAAAAACATAATTTTTCAACGAAATAAGTTTTATATGTACGTTTTGATTCCTTCCAAGCCAAAATCTTTGATAACAACATAGGAAACCACCAAAGAATCGAGACACGATTATTCACGAAAAGAGAGCCATTCAAATCAACAAAACCAAGGCACGATTATTCACGAAAAGAGAGCCATTCAAATTGATTGGAAGAAAAAGGCGGCAACCCACCCGGAAAACCACCAAGAACACCCAGGAATCGCAATCACCTCCGCTGACCTAAGCCACGAAGATCAAAAGCAACTCCCCAAACGTTGGCTTTGGATTATCCTTGGATCCGTTTGGATGAGAGAAAGTGGTGGTCTTCCCGCTGCTGGACCAAGGGTTCCGCTGGAGATTAGGATTCCGATTATATTGGAGATGGGCTTTGGGGGAAGCCGAGAGAAGGCGGCGGCGGAGGTGGCTTGGAGGGGGGACGAAAACCCTAGATTAGATTACATTAGATTAGATTCCAAATAGGAGAGGAGACGAATAGTCTTTTACTGTGGTGGGGCCTCTTCGAGGCAATCTAGCGAAGTTTACGAATTAGTCCTTATAATATAAGAGAGTCCTTTTACAAATTAGCCCACCATACGTAAGCTTTTGACTTTTGTCGCGATTTTTACGTGCTGGTCCCTGTTAAAGAGTCATATTACTTATCTTTTTCTCCGACGGTTGATAAGCTTTTGTCGAGATTTTTACGAGTCATATCTGATCTAATTTATCTGATCTATCTAATTTAATTTAACTTTATATATTACATGATTTTCTATATCGGACGGTCTACAAAAACCTCTAGTGTTTTTATCTAAGGGGGGAGGAGACGGACACGTGGGAGGCTGTCAAGCGATTCTTAAGAATATGACTGGAGATCATACACGATTACGGTTTCAAATATAAATGAACGAACACATCCCTCGACTCTTTGGTCGCTTCCAACCCTCCTTTCTTATATTCTTAGTCTAAAACGCATGCTTATCGTCTCAGGGCCTTCTTTCTAGCCTAATTCAATATTGCTGGGGACTAGTATTCTTGATCCGACTTAGAATCAATCTCCTTGAATTCATGTTTGTGGAACTTCCAAGTGTGGGAATGGGTCACAAAATGTGGAATAATAGAACTAGAAAAGAAAGGGTATTATGACTAGATTTGTTTATGAAATTAACCTCATGTATTGCTCGGTCATTTGATTGTGAAGAATATAGTGCTTTCTCAATTAATTTCAAAGTGAATATTCAGTTTGAATTGCTTGCTTTTGTTCGGTGCATGAGAGATTGTGAGAGCCGTGCACATATAACATTTTCTCTCTTCCTTTTTTCATTTTCAAAATCAAATACATATTTGATTAAAATAAATATTCCAAGGGGTTCATAGAGTAACAAGGAAGAAAGACCATCTAATTTACACAGGGATACGTTAGTTTAGAGAGAGAGAGAGTCCGTGTGTGAGTGAAAGAGAGAGAGGGAATAGTGGAGATGAGTGGTTACCCGTGTCATGTCCAAATAGACCTTCAAAAACCAGTATATAAAATTTCTTATAGTTATATATATTTTGGTACCTTCGGTTCAATCTTGTTCACGGAGATTTGAAGCCCAAAAAAGCCATGAATTTTATAGATGAAAGATAATGTTTCTCTCTTGTTTGTTCTTAACACGTCGGTTTGTTATGGTTATAAAAAAAAATTAATGGCGACAAATTACAAAGATCAGTATTACCGAAGTAACATATAGGAGGTCAACAGAAAGAGAAGATGACATACAATAATTAATACATTTGACATAAGAATAATTTTTTAAGTTGTAAAACATGACTTTGTTTGCTCCGAAAGTAACATTTAACATATAACAATCTTAAGTTGTTAAAATAAACTTTTGTTTGTTTAAAGAGATAAAAGAAATAGTTAATTGGTGATAACACTAGTTTAGTCAATATTTTTGTTAAAAACCCCATTTCATGTCTTTTTAAAATTAGAACCCCATTTGACATGTTTATATGGCTGGTGTAATTAAGAAAAGACTAAAATACCCCTATAGCTAAATGTAATTAAAATAAGACTAAAATGGCATGGTGGTGGTGATGGTGATGACGGCAGCGATGGCGAACGACGCGATAGATGATCGCCGGAGTTGGGATCCGGTGATCCAGCGCGTCCCTCGCGGCCACCCAACCTCCGTTCACCGTCGCGAAAGTCACCATCGCCGCTCCAACCACCTGCGGAGCTTCCCGTGGACGGACTCCAACCGTCTCCAACCCCCCCCCCCCCCCTCCCCCCTCGTCACGACGCCGTCCACCCCCTCCGCTGCCCTCCATCTCCGACGAAACCCCCAGCCCGAGCTCCTCCTCTCACAGATCTGGCGCCACTCCATACCGCCGCCACCACTCCATACCGCCGCCTCCGGCCACCCCGTACCCATCCGGTCCCAGATCCGGCAGCTTGGAGGTGTGGGGTGGCCGGATCCGTACATGACGGCTAGGTGCGAGGGGAGTGGAGTGGCGATCTTAGAGAGCATGCTCTCGAGCCAGGTGGATAGCTCGGAGTGGTTTTAGTGGACGAAGTCGGCGGCGAGGGACAAGATTAGAGGGGATCGCCGGAGATGGTGGCTGTCCAGAGGTGGTGCTCGTTGATGGTGGCTGGTGGGATCCGATCAATGATGTGAGAGGGGGAGCTCGGGGCGGTGTTGGGATCCGATCGGTAGGAGGTCGACGTCGGCTTCCGACGAGGATGGAAGCTAGGGATGGGGTCCGCGAGGCTCGGGGTCCCTGCGGAGCCGTGCCGTTCTCGTCGATGACGAGACTTGGCCGACGACGAGATCTGGGAGAAGCGTGGAGGGTTGGTGCTTGTCGGAGTCCGATGAAGAGATCACGGGGTGGCGATGGTTCGGAGCCGTGCCGTTCTCGTCGATCGGCACCGGAGCGGAGTCGGTCGTCGCTGGAGAGGAAAAGAGGAGAAAAGGGGTCGCTGATCTTAATAAATAGAGAAAAGTGGTAAAAAAAATACGGGAAAATATGTAAAAAGATAAAGAAAATCATAGAAGAAAAGTTGAGGTGACTGAAGAGACTCTGTTGAGAATTTCAGTCAATTAAGTTGTAATTTAAAAAGTTAAAAAGATAAAAATGCATGAAAGATGAAAATGCATTTAAAATGATGAAAACGAATTTTAAAAATGAAAATGCATTTAAAACATAAAAATGGAGTTAAAAAAACAAAAATAAAGTTGAAAAGCTGAAAATACATTAGAAAGATGAAAATGAATTTCGAAAGATGAAAATGAATTTAAAAAGATGAAAATTCAAGAAAGATGAAAATGAATTTAGAAAAATAAAAATGAATTTAGAAAGATGAGAATAGAGTTAAAATGATAAAAATAAAGTTAAAAAACAAGAAAATAGATTTAAAATGATGAAAATAGACTTAAAAAGATGAAAATGTATGAAAGATGAAAATGAATTCATAAAGACGAAAATGAATTCATAAAGATGAAAATGAATTCAGAAAGATGAAAATAAATTTAAAAAGATGAAAATGAATTCAGAAAGATGAAAATGATTTTAAAAAGATGAAAATGAATTCAGAAAGATGAAAATGAATTTAAAAAGATGAAAATGCAAGAAAGAAGAAAATGAATTTAAAAAGATGAAAATGAATTTAAAAAGATGAAAATGAAGTTAAAAAGATGAAAATGAATTTAAAAAGATGAAAATGAATTTAGAAAGATGAAAATGAATTTAGAAAGATGAAAATGAATGTAGAAAGATGAGAATAGAGTTAAAATGATAAAAATAAAGTTAAAAAGGATGAAAATAGATTAAAAATGATGAAAATAGACTTAAAAAGATGAAAATGTATGAAAGATGAAAATGAATTCATAAAGATGAAAATGAATTCAGAAAGATGAAAATGAATTTAAAAAGATGAAAATGAATTCAGAAAGATGAAAATGAATTTAAAAAGATGAAAATGAATTCAGAAAGATGAAAATGATTTTAAAAAGATGAAAATGAATTCAGAAAGATGAAAATGATTTTTAAAAGATGAAAATGAATTCAGAAAGAAGAAAATGATTTTAAAAAGATGAAAATGAATTCAGAAAGATGAAAATGAATTTAGAAAGATGAAAATGAACGTAGAAAGATGAAAATGTAAGAAAAATGAAAATGAATTTTGAAAGATGAAAATGCATTTAGAAAGATAAAAACGCAGGAAAAATGGATTTAGAAAGATGAAAATAGAGTTAAAAATATGAAAATACATTTAAAAAGATAAAAATTGATTTAGAAAGATGAAAATGAATTTAGAAAGATGAAAATGCACGAAAGATGAAAATGGGTTTAGAAAGATGAAAATGCTTTTGAACTCGATCGGATGGTAAATTAGGCTAAGGCTTTAGAAATTGTTAGGTTTAAAGAAGATTGGGCTGGAATTTGCTCAAAGATTTGGCTGATTGGATCAAGTGGCCTCAGATTAAGCTGATTGGGTCAGATAGAACCAGACCTCATTGGATCAAGAGGACTTGGTTCAGCCGGCTCGATCAAATGGCTGAGAGTTGCCAGAGTACGATTGGTGGCAAGGAAACATCGCCGGAGGTCGAGACCAACATAGGAGGGGTCGCCTGAGCCTCGGGGTTCGATCCACCGGGGCGGATCTCCGGTGCTGTAGCAGTAGGAGGTGAATCTGAGAGGTCTGTGGCGGTGTGCTTGAGGGGATGAATACGACGGCGAGGGAGGCGGCTTGGGCGACAACTGGAGGTGGGATCTCACCGGGAGTGCGCCGGAGAAGGGTCATGGGGCGACGACAGGGTCGGATCTGAGGGGGTTCCGAACTAGGGAGGATTAGGGGCGGTGATTTAGGAGGGGCGGCGCCGAGTCCGACGAGGTGGGGCTGGGGTTGCGGGCGATCGGGGAGGTCGCCGGGGATGGAGGGATCGTTGACGATGCCGGGCGAGGTCGGAGCGGCCATTGAGGTGGGTTCAGGGTCGAGTGGCTCGCGGGGGTGGAGGAAGAAGGTGGGTTTCAATGGATGCTTGGTCGGAGTTAATGGAGGTTGTGGACGGCGATGGAGCTCGTGGACGAGGTTGGGTGGGCTTTGGGAATGGCGTCGGCCGTCGTTGGACGGAGCGGTGCCGTCGGGAGCCGTTGGATCTGGGGGGGAACGGACAAGATGGAGGTTGCGGCGAGGCCAGAGCCGCGTGGTGGTGGTGTCGGGTCAGGCGTGGGATCTCATCGAAAGTATGCCGGGGGAGGAGACGCGGGGTCACGGTGCTTGGATCCGAGGTCGGGAAGGTTGCTGCCGCAGAGGAGATCGCCGGGGAAGGGGGTGGTCGCCGGAGTGGGTGGGCGGCGGAGAAGGTGAGGGTTGTCTCGCCGGGGGAGAGAGAGGAGAGATGAGAGAGAAAATGCTGGAATAAAAAACATATAAAATAAAGGTAAGGGTATTATTGTCATTGTTATGTGTTTTTGGGTTATTCATATGAAAGCAGTGAAGGTGGGGTTTTTAGCAAGATGTATGGGGCTTTGGACAAGGAGGGGGCTAGATTTGGGGTTATAACCTAATACTCCTACTAGAGCAAAGTGATCCAAACATCCCAACGGCGTTATATAGGCTAACGATAAACTGGTCACGTGACTACTGTCAGCTCATTTACACGCCGTTAGTGTATATTTTTCGCGCCATTTATACGCGATTAGGGTTTAGGTTTGGGATTTGCAACCGTGCCGATAGGGGAGATCCAACCGACGAAAATCAGCCGCTTCCTCGCCGGATTCTTCCCATTGGCAAGTCAAAGGAGACCAGAGACACCAAAAGGCGGTGAGCTAAGGGTGATTAATCTTCATATTTTGTCCAAAAAGCAGGGATATCTCTATTCTACGCCCCTTCGTCTAAAAAACCACACCTTTTCCCGATAATGTCCTCATTCTCGACAATAGCATGTTTTTCTAATGAGGATGGTGATAGAATCCTCTTCTAAGCATGTGGCCCCAGTATGAATTAAGTTTTTCTAATGACGATGGGAATAGATTCCTCTTCAGGGATGGTGATAGATTAGGATTAACTATGTAACTATGATTATGCTATGCTATACCACCAACTTACAATTACATTATGCATAAGCCATGCTTAAATATGTGATTACATTATGATTATACTATGATTAGCTTATGCTTACTTCCTAGTGGTCCCAGTGTGATTAGATTGTGCTTAAATCTATGAGTAGAGTAGCTTATGATTAAATTGTGATTGATTATGCATATACCTAATGCTAACCCTACTTGCAGGATGGACTCTTTCACAATCAGAATCCACCATGGGGGGCACTTTCAATATACCCATGTGTTTGATTATGTTGGTGGTGAAGTTAACATGGTGGATAATTGTGATCCAGACACAATGGGGATAATGGAATTTGATGACATCCTTGAGAAGCTGAACTTTCCAATACAAGCATCTGTGGTACCTGGAACCTGCAGAAGAAGACATGTTTGATGATGTCACAAAGCAATGGGAGGAGGCTAATCTTACCAAGAATGTGCTAGACATGGGAATGTTGGGGTTCAAGGCTGGCTTGGTAGACATTTATATTGAGCACAACATTGATGTGCCATTAGAAGATGGAATAGGCTGAAATGCTGACGATGATGAAGATGAAGTGGAAGAGGTTGCAGTGCTTACACATGGGGTGGTAGGTGAGCCAGTGGTGGAACATGGTGATCCAATTGATCCTCAAGTTGGAAGGAGAGATGAAGAGGAAGAGGTTGCGGTGCTTGCACATGGGGTGGGAGGTGAGCCTGTGGTGGAACATGGTGATCCAATTTATCCTCAAGTTGGAAGGAGAGATGAAGCTGGGTTTGGGTCCACATGGCAAACTGTGGTGGGCCAAGGTGATACTGTGGTGAAATCATTTATCAATTCAAGTGGGGAGCAAGGAGGGACAAAGGATAGGGTCAGAAAGGGAAAACAAATGGTTGTTGTTGTTAAGAAGTCCAAAAAAACAAAGGGGGTTGCTGGGGTTGTAATTAGGGAGCCAGAGGTTGGTTACATGCCAGAGACAGATGATGAGTTAGACAGTGATTGGCTAGCTGATGTTTATGACTCATACAGTGATAGAGATGATGATGGCCTCATGTATGACCAGTTTACTGAGGTAAGCTGCGACAATTTTGATGGTGGTGATCACCAAGCAATGAGAGATGACCAGTAAGTAAGGGGAGGTGGCAAGCAAGTAAAGAAAAATGAAGAGTATATGGATTCAGATGAGATGGTCAACCCTCATGACTCTTCAGATGATGAACCACATGACACCTACCCATTATATATAGAGGGGGATGCAGACATGAATAGGGATGACAGGGATTATTGTCCTTTCACTGTTGGACTAAAGTTTGCATGCAGTGATGATCTTAGAGCAGCCATTAAAGACTATTCTGTGAGTGGTGGGCATAACCTGAGGATTGTGAAGTGTGCAAGAGACAGGATAACAACTAAGTGTGAAGGGGGGGACAACTGCCCATGGAAATTGAATGCAACACTCATGCAGAGAACAACTACATTCTAGATCAAGACATTGGTTGACATGCACACTTGTCCAAAACAGTATACCAACACATTTGTGAAATCTGAGTGGCTAGCTAAGAAATACAAAGAGTATTGGAAGGATGATCCTAAGATGAAGGCCAACAACTTCATTAACAACTATGTGAAGATCAACAAGTACCATGCTTATAGAGCCAGGGATAAGGCCATGTTATTGGTTAGAGGCAGTTATGGTGAGCAGTATAACAAACTTAGGGACTACTCTATGGAAATTCTCAAAAGTAACCCTGACAGCACATGTAAATTGAAGATAGTAATAGGGCAAGATGGAAACTGCTACTTTGATAGGTTTTACATTTGTCTGCATGCTTATAAGCAAGGATTCAATGATGGTTGTAGGAGGATTATCATGTTGGATGGCTGTCATCTGAAGAGCCCATATGGGGGGCAACTGCTGGCAGCAGTGGGGAGAGATGCAAATGACTATATGTTCCCTCTGGCTTCTGCAATGGTGGAGATGGAGAACAAGGATGCATGGGCTTGGTTCATGGAAATCCTTGCTGGAGATATAGGATTTGTACCGGGAACTAACATGGTTATCAGTTCTGACCAACAAAAGGTAAGAGCTTAATTCTGTGATTTTCTATGACTATAATATGTGACTGGATTGTGACTAGATTGTCATTAGATTCTAATTGTGATTGTAATTAGATTGTGATTAGCTTGCTTATTGATATAGTTATTAGTGTCTTATCAGTTCTGATCTTTCAGTTATTGCTTTTTACTTAGATGTTCCAGGGCCTGATCCCGGCACTTGACACCATCATGCTAGGTGTAGAGCACATGTTCTGTGTTAGACACCTATGGCAAAACTTCAATAAGGTGCACAAGAGTGATGACCCCAGTATTCTGATATGGGTTGCTGCTAGGGCAACTACCAGGCCTTATTTTGATAGGAAGATGCAGGAGATCATGGAGAAAAGTGAGGATGCCATCATCTACCTGAGCAAGCTAGACCCTAAGTATTGGTGCATGTATGCCTTCAGTGAGTTCTCCAAATGTGACTCAATCACCAACAACATGACAGAGTCATTCAACTCCTACATTTATGATGAAAGGGAGTTACCAATTATAGACATGATGTAGGGAATTAGGATTAAGCTTATGGAAAGGATGAGGGACAGGAGGCAAGAGGTGCAAAGCGTAACTAAGGAGTTTGGTGGTGTGGTGGAGAAGAAGTTGGAATAGTTGAAAAAAGAGTCAAGGAGGTGGCAGTGTTGCTGGTGAGGGGTATGATGTTAGGGACCCTTCTTATTCAAATGAGAGGTATGTGGTGAATCTGATGGGAAGAAAGTGCACTTGTAGGTTATGGGATATAAGTGCTCTCCCATGCCTACATGTTATTTGCTGCATTAGAAATGATAGAGGGCAGCTAGTGGACTATGTTGATCCCTGGTACAATAAGGAGAAGGACTTGGCAACCTATAACACCATGGTAAGACCAGCCAATGGTCCATTACTGTGGCCCCATGCAAATAGACTTCCCATTCTACCACCCCCATACATGAGACAACCTAGGAGGTCAAAGAAACTGAGGAAGAGGCAACATGATGAGCCAGCACATCCCTCAAAACTCAAGAGAAGAAATACCTCACTTAGATGTAGTAACTGCTGGGAGTGGAGACATAACAGGAGAAGCTGTGTTAAACCACCTAAACCCAAGACTAGCTCAAGTGTTAGTAGGGGGAGAGGGGGAGGCACAACTGATGGTGCTGGAAGCAATGCTGGTGTTGGTGTGGAGGTAGGCACGACTATTGATGTTGGTGTAGGCGGAGGGAGAGGAAGGGCAAGGGGAAGAGGCACAACTGCTGGTGTTGGGAGAGGAAGAGGGGTGGAAAGCCAACCTGGTGGCAGTAGTGGTGGTGCTGCTACTGGCAGGGGTAGAAGAATGGCTTCATGGATCCCTCAAAGGCTCAGTGTTGGAGTGATCCAACCAATGTTGCATCTACACAGCCTGCTGTTGTAAGTAATCTAATGTTCACTTAATTAAACATTAATTTGATTTGCATATGTAAATGATGTTCAATTTTAATTGAATGCAGGTATATGCATCCCGGCCAGTCAAACCCCTTTCTCCCAATCAAGTGAAGCTGGAGCTACAATCAAGTAGGCCCAACTGGTCACCATCCATTGTTTCATGGCACTAGCAGTGATGTTTGGATGATGGGGGGTTCAAGTGGGCACCATGGCAAGAAATGAGATTGACTTATGATTTTTTGGGTTCTTTGTTAAATGTATAGCATACATGATACACTGACTGGTTTGTTAATGTCTAGTTTTTTCGATGTCAAATGTATAATGATACATTGACTGGTTGTTGTGAAGAGATGGATGTAATTTTTTTTGGATGTCACTACAGTGGGATGTAATTTTACAGCATGAACCCCCTTCACACTAATTGATGTGCATCTGTGTATATGCAAACATGTGAACCTGTGTATTTTACAGTAGGAATGTTAAATGCCACTAATTGATGTGCATATGTGTATGTGCAAACATGTGAACCTGTGTATTTTACAGCATGAATGTTGGATGCCACTAATTGATGTGCATCTGTGTATGTGCAAACCTGTAGCAGACAAGAGGTGCAAACCTTCAGTTCATTGATATGCAAATCTAGCAGTGCAATTAATACAAATTCTAGTTCACATTTACCATATAATTTGCCAGTACATATGTCTACTGGATACACAAACAACCTCAAATTAATTGACCAACTTCACTCATGCACCATATTACATCACATTTACATCTCATTGTAGTTAAGACACCAGTAAAGCAGGGCAATCCCAACTACATTAGCATACCAATCCAGTATGCCCTTGGCCTATCACTTGATTGCTTTTTTTGCAGCTCAAGTATAACAATTAACCTATCCTTATTAGCAATTATCATATCATTTACACTCATTGAGATCTTCATTGTTTGCATCTAGGTTTGCATCTCCATCATGGCCTCCATTCATTTCAACTGGTCTCTCAAATCATCAACAAGCCTTTGTCCCCATCCTGGCAAATCAAGATCAACCCATTCGAAGAAGTTGCGGCTACCATGTTCCTGCAAATAAGGAAGGAAATTAATTAGCAAGGGGTTAAATTACTCGCAAACAAAAAAACATGTAAATTCTTGTAAAAAAATCAGCCACATTATTGAGGAATCGACTAGTTAATAGGAAGGTGTCAAATTACCCTAGGTATTCGACAGGTAAGGAATCTCCTTCCTGTATTGCTCTCAGTCTTTGAAGTCCTCACTGCAGCTCTTGCTCCACATAAACACTCCTGAGGGGTCTCATCATCTCGAGGATCTCTCCTAGCTGAAGAGATTGATCCTCCACTTCGAGAGCTTTTCAGGGAAGGAGATTTCCCTGACATCGAGCTATTCATCAAGGGACGACGCTGAAAATGTCATCGACGAGGATGAAATGGGCTTAACGAAGTCAATAGACGAAAGTAGATGACAATACATGAGAGAGGAAACCTACATGGTAATTGATGGCCTAGGCGACGATGAAACTCCGATGATGATGCCCTAGAGTCACTGGATTTTATCGGGGGTTCTCGAAGACCAACTACCCTAACTTTCCCTATCAACGACGTTATGTCATGAAAGGAAGGGGAAGGGGGCTAATACCGCCTTCCGTGACGGAAAATGAGTACAAAACCGCTTACATGTTCCCATCAACTTATACTAACGGAGTCAGAGATCGGGATTAAATTATACTTAATTTATAACTTGGTGGTATCAAATTGAAAATACCAAAACATGTACCAAATTGCATTTAAGAGAAAATACATGGTAAATGCAAAAATCCCTAAAATATTTATGCCCTCAAGCCAAACACAAATAAAGAGAGTCAAAAATAACATACATTATATTTGATCTCTTTTACACCCATAACAAACGCACCCTTAAGCAAGAATCAGAATAACCACTTTCTAAATTTCCTTACATGCAAAGCTTCACTATATCAGTTTTAATGTTAATTTTGCAGAATTTCTCTAATGCTCCGAATACATTGTAAAGGTCTAGCCATCAAACAAAGCATCCATGTCATAGGAAACCTCAGGCTGCCCAAAAATTAAACCATGCTAATGGAGAAGATCTGTCAATCATATTCTCCTTGAGCAAACTTGTTCTCCGGATAAAAGACTGCTACAACTTGATTTCCTCCAAACTTCCTTCCATTCAGTCCCTGCCTTGCTCTTGAAGAGCCATCGGTGTCGACAAATTCCAAGAATACCTGGAAAAGAGAGGATGAGAGTGAATGCCAATTTGAACAGTCAATATTGCTTATAAAGCCTGATTTATGCCCCGGTTAACATCAACCGCTAAGTTCTTGTTAAGATTGTGATACGAAATTGGAAACATTGGAGCATACTGGAACGGCACAACTACAGACATTCAATTAGATGCATATGACATCACTTCAAATTTCAAACCTTTCCAACTCCAGGATTTGGCTCTCCATTAGGACTTGGTCGGGGAATGACAACATTTACTAATTTACCTGCAAAAGCAACAAATACTTATAGCTTTAAAATACTCAAGAAGCTACCAATAACAGGAAGAAACGAGACAGTAAAAATGCACAGAATTTGACAATAGACCATAAAAATGCCAAGGATAATAAACAAACGAAAGAAATAGTACTCCTGGAAATACAGTCAAAGAAAGTAGAGTTCAAGTCAGTCTACCATATTTGCCGCCTTCTCCTTTCATGTCTTCCACTATATCTTCATATTCATCGTCATCTTTCAACTCATCTGCACTAACCACCTGTGTTAAGCATACTACCTTTGTCGGGAGGGATCCTTGTTGGTACACAAGCCTCTGCAAATGAATAAATAGATAAGGAAATTAAATACTGACTAAATGGCATTTAAAAGAAAAGCATGTGACTGCATAGAAAAACTCCTAATGTTCTCATCTAGACATGTCAGAAATTCAAATGCAATATTACTCGAAACAGTAAAATTTATCATTTTGTACCCAAGAAGTTGAAAGTAGTCCAGGATAAAATTTCAGGCAATCAAAAGAATCCATCTAATATCTGCTGTTCATATGTAAGGTAATTATACTCAAACAGTAACCAAAAAGGTAATCATATACACCAACATCTGCTCTTGTTGTATCTATATGTGAGACCATGTTTCTAGCACACAGCAGTAGATGAATCTCAATCATTTCACAATCTCAACTCTCTCAAGAACTTCTCTTTTAATTTCTCCAATTATCTTCGATTTAATAGCTAATATCATACACACGAAACACCCTCGACTATAGCGGTATATGATTGATCACAATGCCTGTCTGCACAAATTCTACAATTAACCACATCTAGCTGTACAAGATTTGGGTCCACACTTCTACGGCAAATCCCTTACTGGCACTGAAGCCTCCTATACTACATATGGAGTAAGATTAGACTTGGAGAGCACTTATGACATCACAGCTCAGACTGTGTTTTATAATCATGTTAAATGTCAGCTTGGAAATTCTCAAATGGCTTATATTTGCGGCTATAATAAAGACTTTCCGTTTTCCTTAAGTTTAGGTGCACATAAAGCAGACAGCAGATAACATCAAGGTGTTACTTACGAGGAACAAGGAACAACTTTTCACCGTCTAAGAAGAAGACCTTAGAATCATACCACCACGAAAAAAAAGAGTGAAGAGGCTTACATGTGCCATACCCCACCAAACACACATATCATGAACAATAACCAGACAAAACATAGACCAATTGTTGGATGTTGTAAACTAATTTCTACTTACCTGCATTGCGATCTGTTGTTGTGCCTGAAGTAATATACTCTCTTGCTCTGGTCTAGGTTGAGCAGCACCCTGATTTGCCCGTCTGACTGTAAGAGTTTTATCTCCCATCTTGATGCCATTAAGAGCCGCACATGCAATATCTGTGACAGAGAGGTCTTGGTAAACACAGAAAGCATAGCCTTTTGAGTTACCAGTTTCTCTGTCCTTGACAAGATCAAAGCCTCGAAGAGGACCAAAGGACTCAAGCAACTCCCTTACTTGTGCTTCTGTAAAATAGTAAGGAAGCCCACCCACAAAAATACGATCTGGCCCTTCAAGCCCACCAGCAGAACCTGGTGTTAGCCCAACTGCAGCCAGGCTAAGATTAGGGTTGGGTTGGCTGGGACCCAGTGCAGCAGCAAGAGAAGGATTATAGTCACTTGGCCTTCGCACCTTCACTGGTGCCCCCTGATTAGCATCATAAATCTAAAGATGTTAGTATGAGCCTCTAACATTTTACCTGTCAGAAAATATACACCTAATTGGTTAAGCTGACAAAAACCAAACCTCAAAAATGATGCCATCCAAGGCCATCGCATTGCTTGCTTCTTCAACTGACCTCATTTCTACAAATGCAAATTTTTTTTCATGGTTTATGTAGACGTTAACAACAGCATCACCTGCAATAATCACAGTGGGGAATAAGTCAAACTTCCGCCAGGAAATAATTAAGCTTATAAAGGAAAAATTGACCACAAGCAGGATACCTGGACCAGCTGTATTTCCTCCAATAGCAGCCATAACTTGGCTGAAAAATGTTGCAACAGACTACAAAAGTAAAGTAACAGCCATCAGCCATTAAGTATGCATTCTCATTTTAAAGAGCATTAAAAAGCTTTTTAAAGAGCATTAGGACAACAAATCATATCATGACCCAATAAAACTCGAAAAAAACAAAGGGTCAGACAAAGGGATGTCTAACCTGCTCGTTGGCAGTAGGAGAAAGGCCTCCAACATACACACGGCGAGCATGTCGGGTTGCCTAGCAATACTAAACATTGTTAGATAGCACAAAAGGCTAGATATCTGATTGGACAATGAATTTAATTCTTGTACCTGTTGTGTCATTGCCTGAACAGGCATCACTGGAAGTGTTGGGAACTGCATGAAAGTAGATAAATACAACATACATATAGTCATCTGCACCAAACACGCAAGGAAGAAACAAGTATTCAAACTAGAAACCAAGGTAATGAACCTGTCCAGGTGCCATAGGGAACATGTTTGGAAACATTCCAGGAACAGCTGCTGGGGCCCCAGCTATCTGACCTGTAAAACAATTAACTTACACCAAAGAACAAAAGCATATACAACAATGATAAGTAAGAGAGAATCGGTATAGGAAGAAAACAAATGGCATCGCTGATGAGAGATTCAACCTGTCATCCACAATAAGACTCATCCAAAAAAAGAAAATATCAGTTTCAAGTAAAAGAGGAAATATTTGCAAGTCTACCAAAAAGGATAAAGTTGATGGTTGAAGACGAACAAGATCCATCAAACCGGTGCATTGATTCCTCCTTGTGCAATAAAGCTACAGGAGTCGGCTCACGTACAGTGGGAATAGTGGCCCAAAATTGTCTTCTTACAACAACATATATACAAGAAACAAACAACCACCAAAGACAAGAAAACAAGCAAAATTGTGCTCAGTTTCGGAAACAGACTACTGAGAAAATACAGAAAACAAATTCCTACTGTAGTTTAAGATGCTAATAGTAGAACCAGTTCATGGTAGTAAATAAGGATCCCTTACCGTACAACACCAAGCAAGTTGATATAACTTCTCAGATTAAGCACGACAAAATACTGCAAAAGAAATCTTGAGAGAATAGAAAACATATCTACCTGTAGCAGCTGCACCAGGTATCATAGCAGATGCTGGTGGCGCCATGTCAAAGCCACTGATTCTTTTGCTGCATTGCAACAAGCAAATGCAACATTAACAAAAAGACATATTAGATGCAAAAGGAATAATAATTAGAGAGTTATATGACAATTAAAACCACATAAAATTCCTTTGGAAGTTACAATCAGGCATCAAAGAACTAATTGGCATAAACAATAAGAACAACAAACTAAAGCCGAGATGCACAAGAAGCAAGCTTTAGGATTAGGTTGCAGATACAGGCATCATGCAAACTATGTGCAGAGGCGTATCCACTCCAAGTTCCTAGACATTGTTTACAAATAACAGCTATTTTATACTTTTCTTTGGTTGAAATTACTTCATGAGCCAAAATTAGGCATACCACCAACGTTCTAGCTTAGCCCCCTTCATAGTTTCAGCAATGTATTCTGCAAGACAAAATACGGGGAAGATAACAAAAAGTTTGATCAGAACAGGTTAAATTGTGTGCCCCAGTCATACTACAAGCTGAGTGCCAATTGAGAATCATTGAAGCTGAAAGGTTTAGGCTGAAATCTAAAGTGTTTGACATGGCCGCACATGGTCAACAAGGGGATGAAACTAGAAGCTTCCTGGCTAGGTTTTTTCCAGATCAAAATATAGCCATCAAAATAAGCAAAAGATAAAAATAAAAGCCAATGTCCGCTTACCAATAATGCAAGCAGAAAATCATGGAAAAATGGCGAGAGAAAAAGACTGTTTACTAAACGACACTATCAGGTGGATTTATGATCATTAAGTGTAAGACTTCAGACATAAGTGTAAGCTACGGCTATGGAAAAATCATGTGACAGATAATAGTCAATGTAATGTCCATCTCTGAGGCACAGCAGCACAATACTGAAGTTTTTCCAGACAAAAGGAGAAGTAACTATAGACATAGACCTCAAGTTATGTGTTACTCTGTGTTACTAGATAAGTTTGCTTATTAGATAGAAAAGGAACAGCAAATACACTTCCTCGTAATAAGTATTTTCCAATTAACCATTCTCATGAAGAAAAGGATACTGAATGAATGCACATAGGTATAAAATGAGCTTAAGGAAACTACTCCATCAACATTGTACTTTTCCTTTCTATTTGTCATTTTAATTCATTGTCTCTTCTCCCTTACATAAACCACGTTGATTAGCCACAGTTAAAGTTGCTTCAATTGAGAGCAGCCCCTCTCTTATTGGCTTCCTAACTTCCTCTAGTTGTAACCAAAGCAGGTTTCAACTAGCATCTCCATGAAGAAGTTTAATGCATATATATACCTATCATAACCTTTTGACATGCAAAGTAAAGTTTCCACTCTTAGACTTGAGGCATTGGGTAAAAGACACCTTTGTAAGAGCTAGAAGACTTCGATGTTACTAAGGACCAAAATACATTTATGTATCATTCTCCATAATCCGCTTATAGTAAGTTAATTGTTGGTTTGTTTAGAAGGAAAGCAAATTAAAAACTCCTGTATTCTATTATATAACATAAAGCTCCAGATCTGCAAGGAAATTAGGAATAGCTATAACATTAATAAAGAAAACTTCTAGATGACATCAAATCAAGCCATCCGGTTCAACCAAATTAACCAGACCATAAACATTTAATGGAAATATAAAACCCAACCACCAAGAAAATAAATCTGAGACAACTGTGAAATGAACTTTCTCACCAACATAAAGAAATACATATCTTTGCTCTGTAAAGACCTCAAAAGGAAGACTTTGCCATCTTTCACAATAACTAATCCGTCAATAGCCTATCACAAGAGGCCTACCCAGTTTGGGCTTTTTCTCTGTGCCTTCTAGAAGACTAAACCTAATAATAACTAGCTTTCCTAGAAATCAATTACACTAAAACACCAAGTAACTAGAAGAGGTCACTAATTATGCTTGGCTTCCACAACATGACTCGTAACCAAATCAGAACTCCTCTTACATTCAACCACTCAATATCAGACTCCAAATGATCTTAATTCAACTCTCTAGGTAGTTTATGTGATTTTAACCAAATCAAATTTGAACACAAAATTAAGCCCTTAACAAGGGATAGGGCTCCAAGAGACAACCATGGAAAGCATCAAAAGAAACCTAATTCTAACAAGAGCTTTTCTCGTTCTTAATACGAAAAACCCTTTATCCTAGAATACCCTAAATAAGCCTTGAATCGTCTAAAAAGAAATCATAGCAAAAGCCAAGTTAAAAAAAATTAAAATTCCTACCGAAGTGTAACTAATAAGCATCAAACGTCATCCTAGCAATTTATGGTTGGCTTTTATTATGCCAACTCAATTATATCAAGACATCCCAATGAGTGCAACATGCTTCAAATCCTTAATCTCAACTACCAAAGTTGCCAAAAAGGTCTTCCTCTCCTCTCTGAAAATACACTTTAACACGATTAAGGTCTATGGTCTCAACAAAGTCTTCTTGATCTATTTCTATATCGAAAAGAAGATAATCCATCTTCCAACTATCAAGTGATCAACAAATTTTACTAGGGTGTGCACATGAATCAAGTAGACCAAGACTCAACCTAAACCTCACCGGATTGTGGCCCAACCTGATTTTGAATAAAGAACAATGGACCTAGTATGGTCCCAAATTAGACTCAATTTATCAACCAAGTCATAGCCGGGTCTCACAACATTGACTTGAGCCTCATATACTCATATACGCAGTCACACCTGCAAAAATAATACAAAAAAAGGATCCCATTCGTAAAAGATAGGCCTAACATTCTGACACAGTCCTCAAACTCAAAGTTTGTCTGCTCGAGCCCACATATATTACATACATGATTGGACTATAAATTCACATCTTAGACAACCATTTTAAATCTTTCAAGGGCCAAGCTGGACAAAAACCCGACCATGCTCATTTGCACCCTGGTTGACCAACAGTTGACCTATTTCAACCTCATGTCTCCGTCACAGCATATGAAGATCAATACTAAACGACAATATAACACTTTGTTGAGATTTCGGCCATTTTCAAAAAAGGAACTAGATGGACCACCGTGAAACTATAATATTTTAGACTCACTCCTTGATTTAAGTTGCTAGAGTCCATGTCAAACGTTAAGGGGACTTTGAATGTATAGCAGATAATTGATCATAAAGTACATGAACAATTTAAGAATATGAGGTTAACACTAAGAACAAAATACATGCACCTAACAAAACCAATAACTAGTAATTCCAAATAGTAATAAAAATTATTATAAAGTGCACCATGTAAATGAAGTGACAAAAAGGAAAATTTTGTAGCTTAGACACAATAAGTCTACAATTTTTTCTTATCTTTCTTCAATCAAGATCTGAAGGACATTATTAGAGATTACTCTAACCTTTTTGATCTCGAGCGAGAACGGGACCTCGACCTATGTTCAGATCTACCCTTTGACCGGGATCGAGATCTATGCCTGTGTCGCCCCTCTCTTTCTTTCTCATAGTCTCTGAGCCTGAAATGAGCATCAACCAAGCGATGTAACTTCTATCATTCTTTTGAGTAAAAATAAAACATAAGAAGAATGCAATAAAAAAAGCAGCAAATAAACTCAAGAAGTTTGCACTAAAGGAATAACAATAAACCAGTTACTTTATTTTTACGTTCATATGTTGATTTGTCCATTTGGAAGTGCTAGCATCTTTCTATAATCCATAAGAAAGCAAACAAGTCGTATTCTTTCTAATCTATGTAAATCAAAAATGTTCGAGGACTATTTGTTGGAAGGGGATGAACATTGTAGTAAGGTATGTGAATGCTCCAAACCATGCTTCTTGCGAAAATGACACAGGACTCAAAAGCAATACAAATGCATTGAAAACCTAAGCAGCTTCTGTGTACTACACTCATATTGCATCCACTTTATGGACATCTGACCAAAACTTTTAAGCGTATAAATGACTCTAACTTTTGGCAATAACTTTTAAGCTTACTTGACAAGAGATCACTAGCTTTTGGCTATATCTAGAAATCATCGTACCTATATTTACTTAAGTGTAAGACAGTTGGATGTCAATTATCCCACCTCAACAAACTATGAAAAGTAAATAAAATTGACTACAGAGTTATTTCATATCACCCAAGAAGGATTAATGACCCTATTTTTATTCAGAAATAAAATGTTTCATAAGCACCATGACCCTATTTTTATTCAGAAAGGGGTATAAAACGGAAAAACAGCTAATCACTATACTTGGCATGAATTGGAATAACAAAGAGCTCATTCATGATATTCTAAAGCATGGGAAGGATTTCAAATTGCTTTCCTACAACTTTCATCCTTGCAGCTAGGCACTTTAGGACGGTTATAGATATGAGCAAAGAGTTTCTAAATGAGAGGTTTCAAGTTTACAATTCGCTTGTTGAAAAACCTTAATCTGAAACTCCTTTATTTTCATATGTTCTACCCCCCCCCCCCCCCCCCCCCCCGCTTTGCTCCTCTACTTCCTATTTCTCTCCATACCTTGCTGCTACTCCTGGTAACATTGCTCTATTGCTTTCATCATTATCATGGATACTACTAGGGCTCCCAAACCAGTCTGATATTCAAAATCACTTGATATTAGCTCAAGTTCCATCTCATAACAGCTTGTTCAAGTGATAACGAGCTGACAACATATGTCATATGTATCTAAAATCATATAATTTACATGAATTTCCTACAATTTTAAAGCATTATTTAGACTTAAATCTAAAAGTGCTATTTAATCTCATTTATCACACTCTGATCTAGAGAACCACACTGTGCTATTTAAGTACGTTGTGCTATTTAAGCATTATTTAGCGGTTAATCTCTGCAGCAGCTAAATCAGAATCCCAGTCAAGGTATTTATGCTAGTTATACAAAACGTCAGCTAAGGTTTCCAAGAAATATCCCAGCCGACTCAATCCTATGACTATCAAGTTGCACTCTCGCATTTCATTCTCTTCTCAAGCCTTCTCTCTCTAAAATCACTAGAGAACAGCCATCTCAAGTTCTCTCCCCTCTCATCTTCTCCTCTCTCGTGGTGACAACAACAAACTAACTGGAAGCCATGGTTCACATGATCACATCATTTTCAACCAAGAATGTAAGTTTAGATTTAACTCTCTAGCTAACCAAAGCTCCATTATTTTCTCCGTCTTTTGGTTATGAAAGTAGTATACCCTTGACACAGACGAGATCCTTTGCATTCAATAACTCCTAACCTATTTTGGATCCATAGAGTTGGTTTGTCTTCATTAATAACCCTCATAAAAATCCACACCAGGCTTGAAATCTCAAATGATTGCAGAACTATATGAAGGCATCAATTACAGCTCAATAAAATGAAAATCAGCTCAATTTATTTGAGTAATAAGCCGGAGCTTCCAGGCTCGATTTGATATCCAGATGAAGTCAAGCTAGGGATAAATCAATTGAATTTTCAAGCTCGAGCTGGACCCAACAAGCTCACAATGTCGGTTGTTGTCTGCAACCATAACTGCAGATTCTTTGCTGAAAATCAATGCCGTTTTAGTTTCAAATAGAGGATTAAGACCAACATTTCATACTCTGCATATTAAATTACCCAACATATAATCTACATTTGAAACATCTCCATTGAAACCTCTATTCAGATCTTTAAAGATTCCCTTAAGCTCCAATGATTAAAAATTATTTCCTTGCTCCCTAGGCCTAACACTAGATTCAAGTCTCGGCCTATTTCTTAACCTATCAACTGATCCCCAACATATTATTAATCAAACTTCAGTTTGATGTCTACATCTTCGAGTTCAGCTTGATTTCATCTTTTGATAGGAGATACTCACAAGATGCTGCTTCAGCTTTAGATCAAGCTCTTAGCTGCAGGCTAACTGAATTGTAATTTCCTGTTTCTGGTTTCCTATTAGGCATAATGCTGACATGAATGCTGAGCTCCTAATCTGGTCTAAGATGGTCAATTACTCCGCCTTAACCAATCAGACTGTACAAACCCTCCCATTGACCCCATTATCCATCTGTTTCTTGCAAACAAAAATGAAAAATTTGTAAGAAAAATTGTCTTTGATTTGAAGGTAGTCATAATTGTCAAAGAGGATAGGTTCAGAAAAACTGATAGGTTGATAGGGGGAGGGGGGAGCAATTAGGAAGAATAGAGTCAGGTTTGAGGGAAGAATAAGGCGTTGAAGAGGGAGGGATAATTGACTAAATCAAGAAATGAGCATAAGTCTCATCTTTCCTTAAACTGTCTTGCACATATCTCAGCGCAACAATCCATCCCTAGAAGGAACCTCTACTGGAAAACCAAGAAGGTTCGCGTACAACCACCCTTTAAAAAACTCAATGTGTCATTGAAAATTCACCTAATCAGAAGCATAAACTTCACAGCGACTAGCAACAAGTACTCTAAATCGCTTCAAATAAGATGTTCCTGGAACCAAAATTTGCATATCGCAATTGGCATCCAAAAATCTTAACCTTCCCCTCAAAAATAAAAGAGGAACTGCAGGGCAATCCACTAATAATCAAACTGAATAAAACCAAAATAGAACAAAAAACAGAAGAGAGACAACAAAAACAAATTCACCATACCTATCACGATCTCGGCTACGGTGGCGGTCATGATCATCGCTTTTTTCTCGACCATGCTCTCTCTTCTCACTTCTTTCCCTGTGGTCTCTGTGATGCCGATCTCGATCCCCCCTTTCCTTATCCCTCTCTCGGTCCCTATCCTTATCCCTCTCCCTATCCCTACTTCTGGACGATCCTCTTTCGCGTTCGTATCCGTCGTGCTGCTGAAGTTAAAAAAGAATCCCAAAAGATGAGTTCTTTACAACGAGACCATCAAGAGATCAAGAGACAGAGTGCACGTGAAGGTTAAAGAAGAAGGAAGACCTGGGATCTGGGATCGGCGCCGTAGTCGTTGTAGCCGTCGCCATTGCCGACTCCCTCGTACCTCTCTCCGTAGTCCGCCATCGCCCTTGCCCCCTCTTGGCTTTCGAGCGCTCGCGAGCAGTGAGAGGGGTCTATTCTAGGGCATGGAGAGCGGAGGAGATGGGCGGTGGTGGAACTTGGGTTCGTTCGACGTTGTCGGCGCGGTGAAGGACTCGATAGTGCGAAGGCCTAGCCGCCTAGCGATTGGATTAGTCGGCCTGTTCTCGTCAAACCCTGGAATAGGGCTTTAGCCACGTTTGGTATTCCATATCAAACGGGAATAAGGGAATTTTTTTAGAATATTTTAGAAATTTCTCCGAATTCACTATTTATTTCACACTTTATTCCCCAAACACCTTTTTCTATTCCAAGTAATCATTACAAAGTTATTCTCACTTTTCACTCTACTTTTCCCTTATTCCAAGTAATCATTATAAAATTATTCCCGAAATCGAGAATAAAGTCCCTTAACCCCGGAATAAAGTTATTCCCATACCAAACGAGGCAAGCTCTGTTTGGTGTCCCCCTTAACCCCCCATTTATCCCCAAACAAGATTGGGGTTAGCTAATGGGGTTAGGCGGGGATAAATTTATCCTGGGTTAAGCAAACCTAGTTTTCAAAGCCTATACCATGACCTAAATTACTATACTACCCTCAAATGATGTTGTTCTAGTATGGACATGTTTGGTTGCTGAGAAGTGAGCTGAAGTGGAGTGACTTTTTGGAAAGTGACTTCATTGGAGTGATTTTCTGAGGAGTGACTTTCTTGGATTTTCTAAGTTCTGGTGTTTGGTTGGTGCTTGAAGTGGAGATATGGTTAAATTATTAAATTAATGTGGACCAATCACGAGGTGATACGTGGCATGTGGGACCCATTTATATTAATATTTTATTACAATACGATATTATTAATATTTAAATAATACTATTTTGGACGATGTGAATCAATTACAATGTGACACGTGGCATGTGTGACCCACTTATATTAATATTTTATTACAGTATGATATTATTAATATTAAAATAATACTATTTTAGATGACGTGGACCAATCACGAGGTGACACGTGGCATGTGTAACCCACTTATATTAATATTTTTATTACAGTATGATATTATTAATATTAAAATAATACTATTTTGGATGACATGGACCAATCACGATATGACACGTGGCACATGGGACCCACTTATATTAATATTTTATTACAGTGCGATATTATTAATATTATTTGTCACTTCTCGGCGTGCCATTATATATAAGGGCATTTTTGGTATTAGCTACAAATTCTACCCTTATCCCAAGTAATCATTACTACTTATCCCCAAACACCAAAATGAAAATAAATTTATCCCCACTTTTCTAACCCCAAAATCCCTTAACCCCCCTTAACCCGGAATAAGCTATCTCCACACCAAACGGGGCTTAACGGCGCAATGATTAATCTTGTTGTTTACAGGGTGGTTTGTCACCAAGTCTTTTAAAAGATGGCAATACACTTATTGGATTAAAATACCCCTACTATGTATAGAGTATCTATATGTAACTATCCCCCTCCCTCGTCCGTCGCCGATCCCGAGCTCGCCGTCACCGTCCGTCATCGATCCCCCGCGCCCCCGTCGCCACCTCCTTTCCCTTCGCCATCCTCGCCGCCACCTACTTCTCCGGCTCCCCTCCTCGATCTCCATCCTATCCCCGCCCCTGTCGCCATCTCCCACGATCGAGGACGCGATCCCAAGCTCGCCATCTCGGAGATGTCCGTCCCGATCCCCATCCATCGCGATCCCGGAGCTCCCCGTCCCGATCCCGAGATCACCGATCACCGACGCCACCAACCTCCCCTTCTACGTCACCGACAACATCACGACATGGTCCGGATCCCCATCACCGACGTCGACCTCCCCTTCTTCGTCGCAGTCGCCTCCGACCACCACCTCCAACTCAGCCACCGCCTCCAACCGACGAGCTACCTTGGATCCGCCTAAACCACCGGTAAACGGCACCATCCAAGCCGTTGGATTGACTCCCCACGCTCGACCGACCTTTCCTCTGATCTCCCCGACCACCGATCGTCCCTCCTCGCCGGCAATCAAGCTCCGACAACTCTAAGCCGTTGGAAAAAATAAAACAAAAAATGTTGGAGGGAGTAAGTAACGGGGAGAGAGAAAACAAGGGGGAGAATGAAAAAATATTATGATATATGAGAAAAATTCAGGAAAATTGGAAAAAATAGTGGAAATAAGGAAATAATGGAAAATATTGTGGAAAAATATGGAACTTACTTTTCATACAATATGGTAGTTACTTTCCATAAAATATGGAAGTTATTTTCCTCAGTAGTTACTTTCCATGGTGGTTACTTTTCACAGATAATGTGTGAAAAAATCAGCTATAATAAGGAAAATATGGGGGAAATAAAGAAAAATAGCGGGGAAATTTCACATTCCATTTTTGAATATGGAAAACAGCTTTAGTTTCCATCATACTTACTTTCCACGGTAGTTACTTTTCACAAAGAATATGTGAAAAAAATAGACTAAAATAAGAAAAATATGGGAAAATTTAAGAAAAAATAGTGGGGGCCCATTTTCCACAGTAGTTATGTTTCACATTTATGATAATTATTTTCCACAAATGCTGGTGGTAGTTACTTTTCACAATGTTGGTAGTTACTTTTCACATTTTTTTGTGAGAGTTACTTTTCACATATTTATGGTGGTAGTTACTTTCCATAATTCTATACTTACTTTCCCCCACCATTTTGGTAGTTACTTTTCACAATGATTGAAAATAGAAATTTTCCTATTTTTTCAATTTTGTAGTTACTTTTCAATATTTGTAGTAACTTTTCAATTTTTTCAATTTTATTCACTTTCTAATATTCATAGTTACTTTTCAATATTGGGAAAATACGGTAATTACTTTTCACAAATAATAGCTTAAAAAATAGTGGGGCCCTTTCTCCACGGTATTTACTTTTCAAAAAACTATAACTTATTTTTCAATATTTGTAGTTACTTTTCAATATTGGGAAAATACGGTAGTTACTTTCCACAAATAATAGCTTAAAAAATAGTGAGGCCCCTTCTCCATGGTATTTACTTTTCAAAAAACTAGGGCTGACTTAAGTACGTTGTAGTTACTTTTCACAATATTTGTGATAGTTATTTTTCACGGTAGCTTACTTTTTACAAATAATAAGTGCAAACATTAGCTAAAATAAGGAAACTATGAAGATAATCAAGAAAAATAGTAGGAGAATTTCACTTTGCATTTTTAAAAATGAAAAATAAATTTAGTTTCCACCATACTTAGTTTCCGTGGTAGTTACTTTTCGAGTTAATTATTTTCCATGGTAGTTATTTTTCCACAAATAATGTGTGGGAAAATCAGCGAGAATAAGCGAAATATGGGAAAAATAAAAAACAATAGTGAGGGAATTTCATTTTCCATTTTTTGAAAATGAAAAATAGCTTTAGTTTCCACCATACTTACTTTCCGCATTAGTTACTTTCCACTGTAGTTACTTTTCACAAAGAATATGTGAAACAAATCAGCTAAAATAAGAAAAATATGGGGAAAATCAAGAAAAATAGTGGGGGCACTTCTCCACGGTAGTTAATTTTCACATTTATGATAGTTATTTTTCACATTTATGATAGTTACTTTCCACAAATGCTAGTGGTAGTTACTTTCCACAATGTTAATGGTTACTTTTCATATTTTTTTGTGGTAGTTACTTTCCACTCCACAGTTCAAATTCTTACTTTTCATCACAATTTTAGTAGTTACTTTTCACAATATTGTTAGTTACTTTCCACAATTCTATTACTTATTTTCCACAACCATTTTGGTAGTTACTTTCCACAATTTTGGTCGTTACTTTCCACCACAATTTTGGTATTTTTCACCTATTTTATCATCATACTTTTCTATTCTCCAATAATTTTCCCCGTTTTCTATTATTTTCCCCTATTTTCTACCTTTCCCTATTTCCCCCTGCATTTTCTCTCTCCTCTCACCTCTTCCCACGGCAGCCTCATCCGTCGCGATCCCGAGCTCGCCATCACTGATCCCGAGCTTCCATCCGTCGTCGATCCCGGAGCTCCTCGTCCGTCGTGATCCCAAGCTCGCCATCCGTCGCGAGCGGCGTTGGAGCTCCTCCCCGTCGTCGATCCCAAGCTTGTCATCCATTAGAGCTCCTCCCCGTCGTTGATCCCAAGCTTGCCATCTGTCAGAACTCCTCCCTGGCGTCGATCCCGAGCTTCCATCCGTCGCGATCCCAATCTCGCCATCCCAGAGCTATCCGGATCCCCATTACCAACACAGACCTGGTTCGGATCCTGTCGATCTCGAGCTCCTCGTCCACCGCGATCCCAATCTCTCCATTTCCGGAGCTGTCCGGATCCCCATCACAGACGCCGACCTGGTCCGGATCTTGTTGATCCCGAGCTCCTCTTCGCCAGAGGAGCTCCTCTCCGTCATTGATCATGAGGTCCTCCCCCGTTAGAGGAGCTCCTCGTCATCGTCGATCCCAAGCTCGCCATCCGTCGAAGCTCCTACGGTCGTCAATCCCAAGCTCGCCATCCATCGGAGCTCCTCCCCATAGTCGATCCCAAGCTCGCCATCCCGGAGCTGTCCGGATCCCCATCACCGACTCTGACCTAGTCTGGATCCCCATCACCGACTCTGACCTAGTCTGGATCCCCATCACCGACGCGACCTCCCCTTCTCCGTCGCAGCCGCCTCCGACCACCACCTCCTCCTTCCGACGATCTCCTCCTCCTTCCGACCTCCTCATCACCCACCCGATTCCCATCACCACCTCCGACGACCTCCTCCTCCTTCCAATCTCCTCCCCATCATCGATCTCCCCATTGAGAATAAGGGCATTTTCGCCATAAAATTATGGATTAGGGGACTAAACGGCTTAAAATCTTTTATCCGGGCTACATAGCAAGAAGAGTCTCCAAATTGGACTAATCACCAATTAATCCTTGTTTAAATTTACCAAACTCATGATAGGGATAGTCGGCCTAATCTCGTCTAACCTAGGAATAGGGCTAAGCGGCTACCCTCAATTTTGACCAATCTATAATATGCTATCTTCAAGTAAAAACTTGCAATATGATCCCCTAATTTACAAGCCATGCACTATTGGTCTGTATCACTCGACCGAAAACGATCACATGTGTCACAATTTTGTGGCTAAATTGCTATTTAGTCCGTCAACTTTGATCAATCTGCTCTCTCTCTTTCGTCAATACAATGACAATGACGAAAGAGAAGCTTGATTCCAATGAGAAATGATTCAATGCCAACGCTAACTGGGTTGATACCTCGCTGACCTTACGTGGCACACTTACGAGCAGCCACGTTTACAGTAAAATGAGCCAAGTTGTCATGACATCCTAAAATTATTAGAGTAAAATACATTTTACTATCCTCAACTTTGCATAATGCGCAGTCTAGTACTCTTTAAATAAAAAATACCTTTTACTACCCTAAGGTTTTGATAATACGCATTTATCGTTAGTGAAATGTGACAGTAATGCTCACGTTCGATCACGTGAGTGGTATTTGCCTTCTTCTCACCTCATGACAAAGTACTAAATTGTGTATTATGTAAAATTGAGGAAACCAAAAGATTCTTTACCATTTTGATAGCCGTTAGGATTTAGAGGAAAGGGGTTCAAGCGGGGTCATATGAGGTCACGCACATGAGAGCGGCTGGAGGTTTTCGGTCGCATGTATAACGAACATTTGAGGTTTGGATCAAATCCAACGGTTCCAAAACCTTACGGTAGCAAAAGGTATATTTTTATTTTATTGGATACTCGATTGCACATTATGCAAAGATGATGGAATCAAAAACTACTTTACCCAATTTATTATTACTTTTCACCTTTCATCTTCTCTCCCACCCTCTCTTCTATGTCAGAACCCTCTCCACGGTGCTGATTTTAGGGAACTATTTTAGAGTTGTATGTTGCCATTTCAGCGCCACATCTGCACGACATCAAGTTGGCACATAGCCGAGCCACGTGGCGTCGAAAGAGTATCATCACTTGACTTGTCACACCCCGACCCAGAAAACCCATCCACGACGAGGCGTGAGGGTTCCTATCACTATTCACATCCAACTAGAGCGATACATTTGCGGAAAACAGAGATAAACTTAAACAATTTAACTTCCAGAGATAAAGCTGTAATTCAATTTATAAAAACATCAAGTTGTACTGTTTAAACATCTGATACAATTCTTATCAAACTCCTCCAAGGGAAATATATTATACATGTAATCCCAAAAATCCTCGAAAGATGTATATAATAATACAAAACTATCAAAAGTACAACAGTCGTCATGCAACAACCTCAAACGCCTCTGAAAGTAGTCGCACAACCAAAATCTGATCCCGCCGACTCTACTGAGGAAGAACTGGCGCTTGCACCTGCAAACGCAGCCCGGGTAGGAGTGAGCGATAAGCTCAGTAGGGTTCTACTCTACGGCATACTGAAAGGAGGAAAACAACAACAGAGATGTCTCCCTGCTCAAGCCTAAGGAATGCCACGGGGTCCCACAGCCCCTATCGATGTCCCAAGGGCTCTCGCCATGAAACCTCCCTCCTGAACAAGTTACCATGAGGCTACAGAACAGTAACATGCAGGATCACCCTTACCCAAGCAGGATTCCCATGCCTTGGGGACCCACGTCGGGAACGCATCGACACCCATCCTTAGCGCTTAGCCTTGGGAAGACAACACGACCTCTAAATCTCAAAGCAATGATCATAGCCAACTATAGCATATCCTCAATAACATGAGATTCCAATTTATAATATTTCGCCCTAATCCTTACTACCCAGCTGCGGTCCTAAGGCTAGATCTGAGCTACCCGAGAGCCTCGGATCGGCGATCAACCCATCGTTCGCCTAACCTAATATGCCTCTAATGCATACAGTGCATGAACCTATGCAAACATCTATCCTAGATGTCTCTACATACCACAACATCAATTGTAGGTTCAACAGTTATACAATAGTCCTCTGCACTCGCCGACAACGGGCTAAGGTTCCACAATATCACGTCAGCTGGCACTCATAGCTAGCTAACGGCTAGGCAACCAACAAGCATTTAAACTACTAACCAACAAAGTATTTAAATGTGAGTAAAACTCTAAATTCGCCAAAAACGTAAGTACACGATTCGATTCTCAATCTCGATAAAATCCCTTGAAAACCCCGTGATAACAATGTGCATGTTTCCTAACATGATTGGACACCTATCATGAATGGAAACCAATCAAAGGAAACCAGAAAACACTGATCAGGGGCTCACGGTCGATGCGACGGTCGACCATGAGGCCAGGAAGAAGCGTCTCAATGCTTGACGGTCGACCGTCAGACCCAATGCACAGTTCCTTAGAACAGTGCCGGAAATCTAAATCCTTGGATTTGAACTATAAAATCTTGTTGGGAATCGATGAAACTTTGCATGCATGCATAATAAATGATGGGGAAACTATTGGTATGAAGAAAACACGATTTTGATGGTTAAATCCCAAATCTAGATTAAAACGGTCGAAAACCGACAAAACGGGAATAATACGAGAATTGTCCGATAAAATATGAGAATCAAATGGTAGGAATACTCAAAGCAAACTAAAACAATCATACATTAAGCTACACCACATTCTACCGTGCATTCCTACATCGAAATCACAATAAACCTATCCTAGGAGAACCCGATCCCAAGATCGAGGTAGAAACACCAACTTGATCAAGTAGTGCAGCTCCTCCACGCGTCCCCCAAGTCCAATCGCCAAGATTCGCTCCTCGAAGGTCGCGATCCAAAACCCTAGCACAGCCGGTAGGAGAGAGGGAGAGAGAGAACGACAGGAGAAGAAGGAAAAAGAAAGGAAAGAGATAGAAAAGAAAGGGTTAAATAGAAAGCTGGAATCGATCACAACCGTCCGATTCGATCTCTCCCGATCGAGCACCAATCTTCCGATCGGAAGCGCCCTTAAGGTTCTAGTCAAACACATACATCAATCAAAGACACACTTGTGCAACGCGGGTGTGAGACTGACCACCAGGGAGCATATTTACCAAAATGTCACTGAGGTCAAAAACAGCGATCTCAATGCCAACCGGGCCAAACCACAAAACCAAACCCTCGACCTAACGCGGTCGAACCGGGTTGGAGGTACGGGTCCTCACATGACTCAAAGGCCCAAGTATGATAAGATGGAGGTTGAAACCTTGCAATATCTCTTCGTTAGGAGTATACTCCTCTCTTTACAACTCACTTATTTTGAGATGAAAGTCCATCTGTGTAGGGTGTTATTGTTGAATTCTTCTAGATGCCAATCACCTTTGCCGGTTTTGATGTTGATGAATGGGAAGACTAGTAATGAAAAAGAGAAAATCCAGTCACACGAGGCCACGTGCTTGATCTTTGTCAACCCAAACTAATGTCATCTACCAAAAAAGTTACGTGTCATTAAGTTAGTGGAGTTCGACACGGGCAGATTTGGTACAAGCTTCCACTGAATAATTTCTCATAATGTTTTCCCTAAAGTTTACTATTATGGGTGACAATAAACAAGTATAAGTTTGCTGACAATATTTTCCCTAAAGTTTACTATTATGGGTGTGTTAAATAAGGGTGTAATAAAGAGGGTGAAAAATTACTATTATAAATTTTTACCTCCTCTACTTATGTGTAGATAACAATAAAAAATTTACCTTGGGGTAAAACATTTCCTAATATGAGTGTAAAGAGGGGGTAAATTTTACGACCAATGGGAGGTGGGTAAAATGATGTAAAAAACTTACTTATATTTATATTTTTACCCCTTTTCTATTTTTTAGCTTTCTTTTGGGAAAAAATCATCATTTAATTTATCTTAATAATTTAACTAATTTTCACTCTCCTACTTCATCTCTTATTTTCTCTCTCTATTTCTCCTCTCCTATTTTCTCTCTCCTACTTCATCTCTCTTATTTTCTCTTTCTACTTTCTCTCCTATCTTCTCCCCCTGCTTTCTCTAATCTTATTTTCTCTCTCTACTTCCTCTCTCCTACTTTCACTCTCTACTCTTACTACTTTCACTCTCCTACTTCATCTCTCATATTTTTCTCCCTCATATTTCCTCTCTCCTCTCTCTCTCTCTCTCTCTCTCTCCTATTTTCTCTCTTTACTTCCTATATATAATTATATATACATTAAAAATTGTTCTCATTCTAAACATTTGAGTATTAAAGTCCTAAATTTTACCCCTTCTATCCAAACACAAGTAACATGTAACCCCCTTAATTATTCCGCTCACAAAAATTACCCTTGGAATTTTTCACCCTTTACATCCATACCAAACACACCCTATAAGCAAAGTAGTTCCTTATTTTGCTATTGTCAGTTTGTGGCCTTTTGGGCTATCAAGAGCACATTTCCATCCATTTGTTTTATTTATCCTCAATAGTAAGAGGTTTCAAGCATGAAGCCTTCAACAGTTCCCACAGCTTTTCTACGAGGAACTGCGATAGAACAGAAACCATAACATATATATTTAGGTGAAAAATATAACTCGATTAGCAATTAAGCTAGAGATACATATAGGATTACATATTTTAAGGAAGATGCTACATTATAGTTGATGTACTGGAGATTACAACTATGTCGCTATAACCTCTAGCAGGATTCCAGCATTAGTTTCTTGCATTTAATCTTGAAGTCTTCTTTCCCAACTTGAAGGCGGAAAACTGATAGGCTGCTTGAGATTCTCTAAGCATATGCTTTTCAAGTTGATTTCTGTGCCCTGATTGGTCATCAAAATTTATGGAGTTCCGCAGGATCTCAAAGAGAGAGGATGATGAACTCGCTTCTACCACAGTATTTGTCATCAAATTATTCAATTTGAACTGTGAGCTACTGACTTTGACTTTGACACTCTTTGCTTGCTGATTTTTGTTCTGTCATCACAACAAGCAACAAATTTACATAGAATGAGCCTGTAATTTTACTACCATACTGAAATAGATGGAAACCGTTCATCAACATCATTGCTTTTAAAGAATTTTAATCTGTTAGAACAGTATACGAGTAAAGCTCGAAAGTTTGGCTTCATCAGGATAGTATTTTCGGACCAATGACAGTAATTGAAGCATGATATAATAAGTAGACAATGAAACTAGAGCTTGGTGGCTACTTTGATCATGAAAGTCACCAAGAAAATCACACCTCATAATAGGGAACCCCTTTAATTAGCAGAACGATTGAGCAGTTTTTTTTATGCCTTGTCAGTGAGGAGGAACAATTTGATCACGGAATAAAATGGTAGAGAACATGGCTGGCTTAAGGCTCTACTTAAGTGGGCAGTCAAGGATAATGGTGCATATGACTGATCTTGCATGACAAAAAGGAATTGGCGTGAAGCTCAGGAAGGTATATGTGGTCTCCAATAATTTATCAGCCAAGAAATTCACTCCCCCCCAGGATACTGCCTACAGAACCGGACTTGTCTATCAGAAACGAGAAACTTCACTTTGAATCTCAAGGTCTCACCTACACCAAGGCTAGTTATGTGAGCAGAAAAATTAATTCAATGTATATTTTGGGTGCTTGTTGCACACACAATAATCTATATCTACAATTGGTTAAGCGTCTCTAGGAACTAGATGATACTATTTGGTTGTTTGCCCCTAGCTATCTTCAATATCAACATCTAAGCTATTCTTTTAGAGGCATTAATTTTCTCTGCCCACCACATTAGTGAAAATTACTTAAACCCAAATATTCTAAAGTCCTTAATTCTTTGCTTCGGTTTCCTAAGACCAGTCAATCCATTTAATGTGACAAGTAAGCATGAACTCAATGAAGATGTGAAGAAAACTTACCATGTCAGAAACACTCTCAGATGTTGACATGCTGCTCCTGCTGTTGCTGTCATCCCGGCCAAATATGAATGTGCGGGCACTAGTTGACCCTTGCTTGTGGGAAGATGATAGTGTACAACTTGTAGATCGACCCAGAAATGATGACTGAGACAGTAAGTGACCAATGTCAATATTCCAGGTAATACTGAATAAGATCATCCATAAAATCTACTAAAGCAAATTTCAAACATGACAAACAGTAGTACCTACTGTTTCTCTGTCCAGGTTGGACTAAGCATGATACCAGAAAAACCACATGTTTGTGAAGCCACTATCATATTGCAAGCAAAACTAAAGAGCCAAGAAAAGGAAAGGTTTGCTGAAATTATTATGTCAACAGTTCCTCTGCATTGACTATACAAAGAGCAAGAATTATCAGCAATAACTTTGAGGAGCAATGTGCATCCAGAGTAATTATTTCCAATCAAGTTTACCAAATACATTAAATTCAGACATCCCAAAGTTGCTATGTTGTTCCCAATATGCTACAGAGATTAGTTTCAATAGTCTTACACATGCTTCCTATGAGAAACTACCTATGATTACTTGGTGACTTCTACCCAGTCGATAAACAAGCCTAAATATGTATTGCTGTAAACGAAGCTCAATAATTTATGTAACAATAAAGGAAGAAATTTCTAGATAGCAGCGAACCCAAAAGAAATAGAGAAGTGGTTTCTATGCGATTCACCTTTGACGAGTTATTGCTGTTCCCTCCACTGACCAGCATCTCAAAGCTAGCTGCAAGACATTCATGATTTAAAATATATTGAGGAATGTACAATGTATCATAGATACAAATGTAATCCTAAAAGAAGAAGAAGAAGAGACGTGTTTACTTCTTGATATCTTTCCTCTTCTCTTGGAGTCAGGTGCAATGTTCAGCTTCTTTATCAGACCAAACACCTCCCTAGAATTCTCGTCCTCTAATGGAGATGTGAGAGAAAGTTTCTCTTCCTGAATGTGGCAGGTTCATAATCATCATCTTGGTGTGAGTCATGATGTCCAGTAAATAACAGAAAAAAGGACATGCTGCTATATATGATCTTGATGTCAAAAGACATCATAAAACATACACTCAAAATGGAAGGAACATTTACAGAGATTGTAATACAAGGGCCTTGCTCCTACTTCACTGGTAGAAACAAGAAATGATACACAGGCGCATTTAACATCACACAGAAGTGTAAATTAGAAGTCATTTACCAAAAATCGAGTAATGCATTATGTATAGAGATCAACAGTCATTTAATCAGGGATATGTAAGATTAGTGAATTGTGAAATAACTACCGACTTATTGATCAGTAGCCAAAGAGAGAAAAGTAAGAAATTAAACACTAAAACATAGCTTAACTAAGAAACAAGTTGGCACTTATTTGACAATTCAGCAGATAAACTCTCTGCAATAGTATTTGTAAGAGGCAGCAAAACTTGACTCGTAAAAGAACATAAGAATATCTCTGCATGAGTGTCTAGGTTTATGGTCAGAAGCAAAGGAAGAAAATAAACATATTGCTTCACAAAAATGTGCTGCTATTGAGGAGTAGCTTCCTGGTAAGGGCTTTTGACAGATAGCATAAGAGTCAGAAGACACTTAGCTGCACATAGTTTCCAAGCTAGCGGTACAAAGAGAATGAGAACTTACCTTGTTGAAGAATTAACATTGTCTATCAATTTACTTGCAAATATCAACAGAACAGGTACAAAAGGAAATGACTGAATAGCCTTGTTCTTGTCATGTAGCCTAGTTAATGTGAATGCTAAATGAGATCTGTAATGTGTAGAACTCTAATTCAGAGAAAATGGGAACAAACTGCAAACATTGTGCATAATAGGGTTGGCCAGTCACCTAGGAAGCACTTACAGTTTGATTAAAAAGGCGTTGGCGAGCTAAAGTCTGCTCTGTTTCCTCATCATCAGAGGGTATGTAATCATCATGTTCATCAGTAAACATTTCCGCAATCATCTGTTTTGCTTTCTTTGAAATGCTTCGGACAGAAGCAACTGGGATTTGATCATATTGCAACTTATCCTCTAAATCATGAGCAGAATCTGCACCATCCTCATCATCAAGGAGAACCTCTGGCTCCCTTTGTCTCTCGCCATGTTTTAGTCTCTGCAAAACATTATTTGTCTCAGCTGCATCTTGTTGCTCAAGCCATTTCTGATGAAGTTGATTTCGTCTCTCTTGGTCTACAGAGACCTCTTCATAACCAGTGGCAATCAGATCATCAAGGTCTGCCCCATCATCACTTTCATCATCTTCATCATTCTCTTGAAACCTCATTATGTCATGGTCACTATCATCTTCTTCCTCTGCCTCTTCGTCCACAAAAGGTTTTCCAAGGTCACCTTTCGGATATGAATCTATGTTCCTCACTTTGTAAGGATGAGGATTAATGTTTTCCTTGTCATTATCTTCTTCTGAAGATGAGCTGAAAGAAAAAGTTCAATACAAAACACCACGTTATCATTGACAAAAAGAATGTGGCTCCAAAATATGATGTAAATACGACAAATATAGACTTATCTGCATTCAGATGAAGAAAGGTACAAAATACATGAACCATGAAACAAAAAGGCTTTCTTGTACAGCACGCAGAAACAGTAAACGCCTTTTATATAAAGGCCAATTAAAGCGAAAATGCCGTCAAATTTGCGGTTTCCAACTGATCCTCCAGACAAAAACTAACTGGAACATATGTAGACTACTATATTCAATATTTCAGTAGAAAAAAAGAGGTTTAAGCTAAAAGTCACATCTTTTGCACTTTGTCTTCAGCAGAAAGCCACCTATCCTTCCAGTTCTCCAATACAACCAAATCATTCGCATCCGTGTAAATTTTACTAAATCAATTACTATGAAGATGTAATGGTTATATGAACTGAGCTAATCAGAGAATGCATCATGGCAATAAGCCAGTCTCTTAAGTGTGTGTTCACTTTCATTTGGCCAGATGAAATAGTTACCATCAGAAACTGACTAAAATGATTCAACATACTTACTCATCAGCAGGATCAGAATTAGAACATGAGCGGCGAAATGATGTGCTTGGACTATCTTTCGAGATAGTTGCTGCATTTTCATCTAATTCATTCTTTTCTCCATGGTTTAGCAGGGAGCCATTGCAAGCATCCTGCAAAGTAAATGCTACAAAACGCCATTTAGCTACTTAGATTAATCTAGTAACTCTCAAACAACATCACAACAGAACATGTAAACAACCTGTGTACCACCAGCTGAAGTCTGGGCAGCTGTGAAATCTTGATCATAAGCCTGCATTTGTTAACAAGGCCATTGTTTACTATTATCCCAATGAACATATGAATTATCCTGAGAACCTAGTCATAGACAAGCTTAACAATAATGTTCAAAATCCACTCAATGACTATATTACAGGCTATAGAGTAAATAATCAGCAGTGAAAATTTATCTACATTCAAACTGTTCTCTAGATACTTAAATCTGCTAGAAGAAGAACTTTGTAGCAAATACACATTGAAAATACTCTTTGCAAGTCAATTGAGTCAAATACTCTTGCAGTCAATTTAGTCATTTTGCCCATATCCAGTACCAGGTCGGTATTTAACTGTGAGTAAAGTGTAAAGCATGTCATGGAAATGCTGTTAGGCCTTGTATAAAACAGCTCAAGAAAATTAAGATAAGCACCTAACATCATAAGTTCATACATCCTACACTTGACCTTTTTGAGATAAATCTTGCCTGAACCTTCCGTGCTTGTCTCAACTAGTATCTCATATAAAACATATGCATAAATCTACATGACAGCTCTCTTATTTGTTCCCTTCACATGACTTTCCTCCATTCTAGTGTCTGTTATCCACCCCCAGTTCCCAATTGTCCTACACGGCTCGCAACTGGTGCATCCATTTCCAACACCATAGAAAACGAAACCACCCATATGGTGTAGAGATTCTGTCCTATCTGACACCATGAATAAGTCTAACATATTACGATCATATATTTACTTTGATGAGAAAACACTACAAGGACAATAGAAATATCTCCTTTAGCTTTATGACAGTGAAGTTAGTGGCTTGCAGATTAAAATAATAATAATAAAAGATTCGTTGACTCCAAGAAAGATGAGCAAGAATTCGCAAATCCTATGTCGCAATTCATAGGGATAAAAGAACCAAGTACCCAACTTAACTAAGGCATGCTACAATTGCAATTGGTAACCCAGTATGGAGTATGTATTTACACACAAAGGCCTTTCGGAGTTTACAGGCGTTCATAGTCTGGAAATTAAAAAGAAGAAGAAGAAGATATAAGTTTTTTGTTGTTTAGGAGAACTCCCCTATGTCCATGGAAGGGGGCAGTTGACTCTTTCACAGTTAATCCAAAAGATATGGTTAAAATACAACAAACCCCAATCTAGTGTCATATCTAAGGAATCCAACAAATAACCTGAGTTCAGAAAACTTGAACCGGTCACCTCAAAAATGAAATTGAGCCAATAGCTCCAACAACACCCATGGAAGCATGGACCATTGTAGGACCATGGTGCAAATCCTGCAGACCCTAAAGCAAGAAATGTCATTCAAATCCGATGGTGTCATGTCTCATAAATGCACTCGAATAAGTGCATGCACTCCCTCGACCACATATTGGACTCATATGTACCACACGTGCCCTTGAAAAATCATAAGGTGCATGTGTCTCATGATTTGCATGACATAGATCCTAGAAAAATTATACGGCTGTTTCCTTATACTTGTGTGTTAAATGTTTACATTAAATAGTTTCATATCACTCTCATATAAATTTGTTCATATTGTCAATACATCACACACAGATGAACACATTATATCCTACACACTATCCAGACTGTTAAAAAAGAACATGGTACCTTTCAAAAACACAACACATCAACATGCATTTCAATATCAAATACGTCATTGAGATCTACTCATTCGAGAAGGGTACAGTCTTAAGAACAGATGATGCCAGCAAACCTCATTATGTGTGGCATCTTCCATTGTTTGTAGATTGCCACCTAATGGTGATACAATTGTATCTTTGACATCCTCCTCCTAAAAAACCATGTTATCTTACATCAAAATTGTGGAGGAACTTGTGGGCAAGAGGAATCTTTTAAGTACCTAAAGAAACAAAGAACCGTTTTTAAGAGTCTTGGGGAGCTTTAGCAGCCTACCTCATTCGGATTCTCCCTGTTTCCGCACCCGTCGCTCCTAGAACTCGAAATATCAGATTCAAGAGCAATTTCTTCCTTACAAAAACCAGTCTTGCCAAAAGAACCAGACTGAATGAATATCCCAGATCTGTAACCATACCAAATCCTTTAATTATGGCAAAAAATTGAGAGGATGTTACAAGCATCTCTTAAATTCAACATGGACACAAGCAGAATTGCAAGCATAAGAGTAACATGATTTACTCACCTTTTCAGCACCTCCAGCTTCCTGAGCCGGATCTTCTCCAGAACAGAAGATATCGGCTTCTGGATGAAGGGGGCAGGCTTAAACGAAGCATCTCTAGTTTCTGCATCAAAGCTCCTCAAATATCAGAAATCGCAGCAACAAACCCTCATCACTTTAATCGCTTCTGGCAACGATACTTTGAACAGAATAGAACCAGTAATATGCATCAAATACCTCGTAAGAGTCTCTGAGATTCCACATGGATTTGCGCCAATTGGGCCTTTCTTTCCTGTCCATCATAAGACCATACAAACATGAATCAAATTACAGAGCAATGGTAGGCAACTATAACATTTTTCAACAAAAGAGCTACCTTCTCAAACTTTCTTCTCTCACGAGCAGATTTCTGGGATTCCCCAACCACGCCGCCAATCCCACCGGACTTGCTTCTCTTCTCTTTCTTCTTCTTGATATTGTTATCCTCGCTCTCATCCCCTCCTTCCCAGCTCAACCGCTTCTTCACCACTTTCTCCTTCTCCACCGTCACCCGATGCTCCTCTTCCTCATCTTCTCCGAGATCTTCGTATGGCCAGGCTTCGGAAGCGCTCGGAACGGAGAAAAGAGGATCGAGACCATCGTCGACGTCCATTGCCTGGTCCGACCCATCCGAATCCGGCATCTTCGGAGCCTCTGGGGATGGAGCGATCGCCGTGGCTGCTGCCGATGACGCCGCGTTCTTCTTCAATCGTCTCAGCTTCGTCGGCTGGATCGGAGTAGAAGAGGGCTGTGAATCACCCGGAAGGAAGAGGTGCGGGTCGTCCTCCAAGCTCGACATCCCCTCCGTCGTCTGGATCAGAGAAGAGGAGGGCTCGTCCTCAATGCTCGACATCCGATGAGAGAGATCGAGAAGGGGGTCTTTGGAATCGAAGGAGATCGATCGAGAATGATAGAAGAGGGGGAGGGGGGGGGGGGGGTTTAGAGAGCGGGAAGCGGGTGAATTAGAATTTGCGAAACGAGGCCCGTGCCGCCAAATGTGCGGGACATTTGGGGGGCGGACTTCCCAGTTTCCGAAATTATACGAGAGTAGCGGTGTTCATCGGGTCGGGCGCCAAAAATTTACGGGCTCGGGTCGGGCTTATGTCTGTCCAATCCACTACTATTGTTATTGCGGGCTGGATTAGATCCAGGCTCGGGCCGGGCTTAGTTACTTACAGCCAACTTTGTTTGGGCCGGTCGGGCAAGGCATTAGGCCTCAATCTACATCCAATCTCAATCATCTTCAAATTAATTAAATTCAAACCCTAATTAGGGGAAGAGAGCTATGACGATGGGAGAGAGAATGAGAGTTGTGAATATGGCAGTGAACTCAGATACGAAGAGCTAGAGAAAGAGATGATAGTATAGGGAGACTAGAGTTTGGGAATGGATTCATGGATGTGGGGTGGAGGCAAGAGTAAAAGATGCGCAGGAAAAGGACTTCATGTAGATTTTGGGGAGTTGTTTGAGTATAACTATAGGACTCGGGCATGTCGGATTGGGCTAAGGTATGTCCAATCCCAAGCCAAATGTCAACGTGTTCGGGCATGATCGGGTCTAGTTGGGGCTTCGGTCGAGCATAGGCTCAAAAATTTTCGAACGGTTCAGGCCGATGGGCTTGATGCTCATGACTAAGAGACATAATGGGTCATGTCAAATTGTTGGATTGGGTTCACAAAGAAAATCTTGGCTAGGCTCGAGTTGTTGTAAATGATAATGGATCTAGTTGAGAATATTACCATAGACACGATTGGGGCGATATATATATTGACTTCTATAAATTCTACAAATTAGTGGGTTGGGACTAATAGAATGCAGTAAATCGCAATCGATTTATCATATCATAGATGCTCCAATATAGTTCATTATATAAGTTTCAACTAGGTTGGGACCTACTAGTCGGCCCGAGGTGGACCCGCCCCCAAGCTAGGACGAGTAGATGGGTTCCGAAGCCGAGTCACTAGGCTATGTGACCTAACTCGAGTCAAACTAACTGGCTCCTCTTGTATGGGTCGAATTGAACAATCCCAAATACTAGTGTGGGGCCCATGCATCCGGCATGCTTTCATCCGTTAGGTGATGGGGTGATTCTCCACCCATGGATTGAAACCATGTGTTTAATAAAACCCCTCACGTTTGGGCTCAAATGATCATAAGATGAACACATGGTTTGAACATAAGACCTCTGGTCTAATATCATGCAGCTCTATCACTCAACCTATCAGATAAGACGATAAATGAGAGCTCACGTGTGGGCTCGAATGAACATGAGCAACCAACATGTGGATATCAATTAAAGGAGCGGCAGTGGAAATGCAGGGCACGGGGTTTGAACACAAGACCTCCGGTCTGATACCATGAAAAGAATTCTAACCACTCAACCCAAAATCTTAAGCCTTAAGTGAGGACAAGTCTAACACATTACCACACCGTTAGATGTAAAGTTGATGCACATACTAAGGTGTCATGTGTTGAGGACTATAAATATGTACATACCCATAATTGATGTTCAATGACTAATACGAAAGATAAAAGGCCCAAATTTCACGTGCTTTCACGGACAACATGTCCATCCAACTCCAGGCATGCAATGGATTAAAGTGCATCCAGCTTTCATCATCATCGTCATGCTTCTATCAATTGGAAACCTGCCATCACATACTAACAGTTTTTGCCTGCCAACATGTGCTTCTAGTTTTCGCTATTCCACAGTATATTTCTACATCTGCCAACTAAAAGAGGGCATTATTTCGATGGCCCGAAACAGACGGAACTAGCTGAACTGTCGGAACATTCCAAATTATTGGAATCGCGGTGTCCTCTCAAAATGAGCGAACGCGGCGATTCCGTGGTTTCATGTTGTTCGCTTCCACGGGTTCCACTCCGCACGGGCATCCAAACGCCTCCAAATAATAGAGTGTGAGCACTCACAAACATTTTGTCTAGAAACAAAAATGGTAGTTGTAGATGCCACCTTGGAATCATCTTTGTTGCCGCCACCATGCTATGCCTGGATTTTGTGCTGAATGATACCAAGGAGTTCACTTTTAGCGTTTCCATCCTCCATCGCCCCCCTGTTCTACTACGCCTACGATGACGGCAGCCTCATTGGCCAGCTCCTTTATGGATGACGACATCTCTCGATTCCTTCGAGACCACCGATCTCTCTCCTCAACTTCACCTTTGCCTGCTCGCACATGACGCTCACGAAGCCCCTTTGGCGTTGCAGGCTTCGATGGCGGGCCACTCTCTCTGCCCACTCAACTCGCCGCCGTCCACCCCTCCCTCGCCGCCCTCAAGAAATATACTTTTTAATTACGATCTTACCGTCGGACTGGGCCGGACTAGGTAACCCGAGACCTCCTCTGTTTTTTCGGTTTTTCTTCTCCTCTCCTCCTACCTTAGAAATTCTCGTTTGGAGCCTAATCCAACGGCTTGGGAGGCTTTCCATGAGCTAGAGGAAGAGATCCACACCCTCCTTGAAAGGTTTGATTGAAAAATCAAACGTGGATTAGCGTAGTTTGGTACGATTCTTCATTAATCCTTAGATTAGGTGTTTGTGTGTTGTTTAATTGTTTGTTCTTCAATTAAACTATGCTAGATGATGCTTTATAGCTTTTTATCACTTGATTAAAGTTTGGTATGATTTCGTTTGGATTTTATGTGGATTTAAGCAAGCTTTCATTATGTTATTTTCGAATTCTCTGGTTTAATTAGAACAGTGGTGTTCTAACGTGATTTCTGAGCTGTAAGTACATGATACGAGTTGGTATTCTGAATAAAAGTTGTAGATTCATGAGTTATATTTCATTTCCAACCATTGTTGGAGTTATGTACAATATCTGGTGAATTAAGTAGACTGTCTGTGTTGAAACATGACAGTTAGCTTGATTAGTGTAATTAAGTGTTTTTTAATCATTTAATTAAGTTTATTCTTGGCTGCAATGATCTTGATGATCTTGGAAGATATCTGCAAAGTTTGGTTTTAATCCAAGTTATTTCCAATGGGATTTTGATTGATTTATCAAATCTAGATTTTTATCGAAATTGTAAGTTTTGATCAACTTTCATTTATCCGATTGATCTGGTTTTTGGATATGTAATTCGGGGTGTGCCGTTGAGTGGGCATATCAAGTTTTTCATCAATCGGACAGTTAGATTAATAATTATGATTTTTCAGAGTTAGTAGATCATTTGCTCTAATTGGATAAATTGAGCTGTTCGTTATAGCTTTTATAATAATGTTATTATATTTGCGTAGGCCCTGTGCTTGGCATGTGGTTGAACCAAGGGGTTCGCACCCCTTGGGATGTGTAGAATAAAATATGTATTTTATTTAGACCCTTGCCATGTTTACCCTTTGCGAGCTGTGTGTTGCGCATGGCCCTGTATAATAATTGACATATTGTTGCATGCCTGAATTGTTATCTATGTGTATGATCATACATGATTTTGTTTGTATTAGATGCATAACGATAGGGCATGGGTGATGGGTTGATCACCAATCCGAGGCTTTTGGGTAGCTCAGATCCAGCTCTAGAATCGTGGTGGGTAGCCTGGTCCAGGATCGGATGGTAGTATTCAGTCGATATCGATGATAGGCTTAGATGACTTGAATACATATTGATCGATGATTTAGAGGTCGTGTCGGCCTCGAGCCGGTTCTGAGGTGTAGCCGGTGTCCAGTGTTCTAGGACTCTTGAGCAGAGGGTGTGCCTACTCAGTGGTGTTGTTTCCCACCTAACAATGCCGGTTTCCTACTTGCGGGTCTGTAGTGTTGGTTTCCTGCGTTCAGGGACACGCGGTGGGGTTATGGGGCCCCTGTGTACACCTAGGCTTGCTTGAAGGCGACACTGATGTGTTCTCTTCTTTCCATGTGTCGTAGTGTAGAACCCTACTAAGCTTAATTGCTCACTCCTACCCGAGCTGTGTTTTGCAGGTGCATGCATTAGCTCTTTTTCAGTGGCCCCTATCAGGTACGTGTTTTGTGGTGCGGTGACATCTTGCGGTGCTTGAGGAGCGGTGTGAGGACCTGCCCCTCTACCCCTGTGGCTCGTTGTAAACCGCAAGGGCAATTTGGTAAATTACGCCTTGTTGGTTTGTTTCACACCCGCGTGTGCACACACTGACCTTATTTGGTGTTAGTGTTTGATTAGAATGATTAGGTGGACCCGGGATCGGAAGATCCAAGGTCGAGCGCGCAGAAGTCGGTTTTTGGGCTGCTGGCGGCCCGTGAGCGACCAATCGCTCCTTGGAGCAATCGATCGCTATCGAGTCGGTGGGTTTCTTTTGAGAGGACGGCCACCGTCGGCCCTCGCTCTCCCCTTTCAGAGGGAGAGAGGACTTTCTCTCCTCTCCTCCCCCTTTTCCCCTCCTTCCCCGGCTTTCCCCTTCCATTTTTTTCTTCTTCTTCCTCTTCTCCTTCTCTTCTTCTTCCTTCTTCTTTCTTCTTCTTCTGCGGTTCTCCTTCCCCTGTTTTCGGCTGAACCTTCTTCTTCTCTGTTCTTCCTCCTCCGGCCACCGTTTTGGGCGTTCCAAGGCTCGTTGGAATCGTGGCGACGTGACGAAGATCTCTGGTGTGGTTTGGAACCTTGTTAGTGACTGGTTTGTGGGATTACGTTTCTGGTAGGTTTTCAACCAAGGATTACGTTTCTGGTAGGTTTTCTACCTACGAGAGTTGTTTAGTGGGTTTCTCTTAATCTAGCCGGTAGATCTTGTAGTTCTCTGTTTTGTTGGCTTCCTCTTGCTTATTATAATTTATGTTATAAGTTTCATAAGTTTTGGTTGAGATTTTAGTAGGATTTATGCATGTTTAATCTCGGATTTTCCGGTTTACCGGTTTGCGGCGAGGTTTCCTTCCAGTACGTGCATGTTCTTGGGTTGTGATGAACATAAGCGTTGTAGATCTTTGAATCTACGCTCAAGCCCAACTGGTTTCATAATTTTCTGATTTTCCTACAATTTGTTATGAATTTATTGCTGGAGGGCAACGTTGCAGCAAGAAATTGGTAAGTTAGTTTGATTAGCGGTTTTGATTAGTGTTTTCCCGTTAATCTAACCGTTGGATGTGTCTGGATTTGGGATAAGTTGATCCCGACATATAGATCTACTGGATTGTCAGTTGGATCTTGAATCCGACGTCGTTTGGACGTCGGATCGATGGGGTTAACTAGCTACTATGTAGAGAATGTTTTGGTGATTTAAATAATATTATATGTTTGAAGCATATAATATTATATTTTTACTATTCATCGTCGTTTTCGAGGTTGCTTCCCGTGTAGGAGTCCGCGGTTGACGGTCGGGGTACCGTCGTAATGTCGAGACTCGCTGCGGATCGGCTGGCAGCGGTTGGAAGTACCGCTGCAGCGATCGGCTGGCAGCGGTTGGAAGTACCGCTGCAGCAATTGGCTGGCAACGGTTGGTAGTACCGCTGCAGCGATCCAGTTGGACTTGTATGCTGATTTATCATTTGGTTGCATGCCTATCTCTTTCTTGTGCATGTTCATAGCATGCATTCTCTGTTGTGCGTTAGTTACATTGGTTAGGGTGTGGGTGATATGTGGGTCGCCATCCCGAGGCTGGAAGGTCGGACTTAGCCCTAGGACCGGGTGTCGCGCCCCGACCCGCGAAAGCCCAACCGGGCCGGGAGACGCGAACCGGAACCTAACAAACGCGGAAGAAAAGCTGGCGAGGGTTCCCTCTAACCTATTGCTCTCCCTAGCAATTCACCAAAAGCACCCTCAATTTAAAGACATTAATTTAACAACATCGAACCACAGATTTAAAACCCAAAGTGTTTATATACAAATTTTCGGAGAGGGGAAGATTCAAATACAACATTACTCCCGTAGGAGACTATCTAACATAAGGTAAAAGCAGTAAACGATCACCACCTCTCAAGTCCACCAGGCGCCGCCACACCGCCGACCAACTGCCCGGTAGGGGCCACAGAAGAAGAACTGACGCCTGCACCTGCAAAACGCAGCCCGGGTAGGTGTGAGCACTAAGTTCAGTAGGGATCTACACTACGACACACAGAAGGAAGAGGGAAACGCAAGAGTGTCGCCCCAAATAGGATCTGGGTGTATACAGGGGTCCCATAACCAAACCGCGTGTTCCTGAGGCCCTCAATCATGGTCTTCCAGCCGCGCTGGTCACATGTCAGGTCACACCCAGTAGCAAGAAACAACACTGCTGACTCACAAGCAGGAACACGACACTGCAAGCGGGAAATGGCACCGCTGAGTAGGTAACTCCTCTACTCTAGAGTCAACACAGTGGAACACCGGCTACACCTCAACATCCGACTCAAGGCCGACACGACCTCTACAATCATCAAGCAACAGGTGTACCAGTCATCTAAGCCTATCATCGAATCGACTGGACACCACAATTCAACCGGGTCCAAACCACCCAACCCCGGTCCTAGGGCTAAGTCCGAGCTTCCAGCCTCGGGACGGCGACCCAAAGATCACCCACGCCCTAACCAATGCAACTAATGCACAATACAACGATGCATGCTATGACATACACAAACAGGAGATAGGCATGCAACAGTATGGCAAACATCATATAAGTCAACCGGATCGCTGCAGCAGTACTACCGGCCGCTGCCAGCCGATCCGCAGCGGGTCCCGCTTTACGACGGTACCACGACCGTCGACCACAGACTCCTGCAACGGGAAGCAACCCCGAAAACCGATGATGAACAGAAGAAATATAATATTATAATTCGACATATAATATTATATTTAAAACACCAAATGTTCTCTACTAGAGGCTATTGATCTGGTCGATCCGACGTCCAAACGACATCGGATTCAAGATCCAACTTATCCACCAGTAGAGCTACATGTATGGATCAACATATCCAAAATCCAGAATCATCCAACGGTTGAATTAACGGGAAAATACAAGCCAAAATCGCTAATCAACTCATTTACCAATTTAATTGTTGCAACGCAGCCCTCCAGTAAACAATTCATAATAAATCGTAGCAAAATCGGAAAAATATGAAATTAGTTGGAATAGAAAGCTAACGAATATATCTACAACTCTTATGTTTATTAAAACCCAAGATCAAGTACGTGCCGGCCGGAAAACGCGCCGCAAGCCAGCTGTTCTTCAAGAACAGCAGAAAACAGAGAAACCAAGCTTAATCGTGTATAAAACCCACTCAAAACTCAACTGATTAACATCAAACTTAAATCAGTAATTCTAATAGGCATAAGGAATCCAACAAAATAAGGATCAACAAGATCCAACGGCTAGATCTAGAGAAACCCACTTAAGAACACATGTAGGTAGAAGAACCTACCCAACAGCGCATTCCTCGGTTGATCCCTCGCAAACCAGTCACCAACACGGCTCCAAACCACCTCAGCAACCTTCCTCTCGTCGCCACGAATCCAACAAGCTTTGGAACACCAAAATCGGTGGCCGGAGGAGGGAGAACGGAAGAAAAGAAGCTCGCCGGCGGAGAAGAGAAGAAACAGAGCACCGCGGGAAGAAGAGAAAGAAAGAAGAAGAAGAGAAGAGAAGAGAGGGAAAGAAGAGGAAGGAAAAGCCCGGGGAAAGCCGGCGAAGGCGGGGAAAAGCTGGGGGAGGGGAGGGAAAGTCCTCCCTCCCCTGACAGGGGAAGCTTTCGGCCGCCCATAGCCGTCGTCACGAGCTCCACCGCCAAAGACTTCTAGGCATAGAGGGATCGATCCCACCTCAAAATGGGATCGATCTCTCTTGCCCAGAACGACAAGCTTGGGCTGGAACTCAAGCCCAAGTCCAGATCTTCCGATCTCGGGTCCACCTAGCCATTCTAAACAAGCACTAACACAAACAAGGTCAGTGTGTGCACACGCGGGTGTGAAACAAACCAACAAGACGCAATTTACCAAATTGCCCTTGCGGTCCAAGAAACAATGCGATCCACCGGATCGCGCGCTCGACGCGAAACAAACCAACGAGCCACGGGCCCGACCCAGCCGGTCGACCCAGGAGTAGAGGGATGGGTCCTCACACCGGGGTTGGGTAGTTTGGACCCAGTTCGAATTGTAGTGTCCAGTCAAACTTGATGATAGGCGTAGATGACTGGTCACATGTTGAGTCACACCCCGACCCAGAAAACCCATCCGAGCCGAGGCGTGAGGGGGAAACCTACACTATTCATCTCCAGCTGGCGCGATACAAAGCGGAATTAAGGGAAAACTTAAACAAATTATTATTCCAGAGGTGAAACAGAAATTCAATTCATATATTCATCAAGTTGTACTGATACAAGATTTGATACAAAATTCTCAAAGGAAAGATATTATACAATAATCCCAAAAGTCCTCAAATATGTTTACAATTTACAAAACTGCCAAAGTACAACAATCTTCCTGCAGCAACCTCAAGCACCTCTAGATGTAGTCGCGCCGTCAAAAGTTGATCCCGCCGGCTCTACCGAAGAAGAACTGGCGCCTGCACCTGCAAACGCAGCCCGGGTAGGAGTGAGCGATAAGCTCAGTAGGGTTCTACTCTACGGCACACTGAAGGGAGGAAAACAACAACAGTGTTGTCTCCCCGCTCAAGTCTAAGGAATGATACGGGGTTCCACAACCCCTGCCGACTACCCCAAGGATCCTACTCTTCTCAACCAACCACGCTGAGACACATCCTCCAAACACGCTGGGAGGAAACAGAGAACCAGAACCAGTAGGATCACCCTTACCCAGCAGGAAGCCACTGCTTAGGGACCATGTCAGGGGCACCGGCAACCATCCTTAGCACTTGGCCTTGGAAGACCAACACGACCTCTAAACCTCAAACATTGATTAGAGTCAACTATCGCAAATCCTCAATACAAGAGATTCCATTATACAATCACCCTAATCCTGACTACCCAGCCACGGTCCTAAGGCTAGATCCGAGCTACTCGAGAGCCTCGGATCGGCGACCAAACCCATCGCCCGCCTAATCTCAAATGCCTCTAAAGCAAACAAAATGCATGCAATGCTCAGGCACAGATAACAAGATATAAGCATGCAACAAGATGTCATTAATCATACAGGGCTAGGCCTAGCTTACAGCTAGCCAAAGGGTAAGCATAGCAAAGGCCTCAAATACAGATAATCTACGCTAACCAACCAAACATCTGAGCAAAGCATTAAATACAGATATACAATAGTCTTCAGTGCTCTCTTGCACCTGACAGACTAAGGTTTCACAGTTACCCCGCAGGTAACTGGCCACATTTATACAATAGCCCTCGGCACTCGCCGGCAACAGGCTAAGGTTCCACAATTCCTCATTAGCTAACATTCATAGCTAGCTAATGGTTAGGCAAACAAATAAGCATTTAACTACAATCCAACATGTATTAAATGCAATCAAAACCATAGATTTGCCAAAAAGGAAATTACTCGAATCGATTCTCAAACTTGATAGAAATCCCTTGAAAACACTACAAAATCCATTTAAAAACTTCCCAACATGTTTAAAGATCAATCACGATTGAAAGCCATTTGAGAGAAACCAGAAAACACTGTTTAAGGGCCCACGGTCGATGCGACGGTCGATCCGACGGTCGACCGTGAGGCCACGGTCGATGTCATGGTCGATGCGACGGTCAACCGTGAGACCAAGGCGAAGAAAACCAAAGGGGACTCATCGACCCTGGGAGGCCCAAAACCAAACAGCGCCTGACGGTCGATGCGACGGTCGACCGTCAGGTAAATGGCGAAAGGAGAAGATCCCGCGGTCGATCCATGCATCGACCCTGGAAGGCTAAAATCCCGACAGAGCCCGACGGTCGATGCTACGGTCGATCCGACGGTCGACCGTGAGGCCACGGTCGATGTCACGGTCGATCCGACGGTCGACCGCCAGGCCCAGAAAGAGCAAATCAATACTTGACGGTCGATGCACCGATCGACCGTCGAGCCTTAGGCACAGTTCATCAGAACAGTGCCGAAAATCCATTTCCTTGGAATTCAAGGATCAAATCTTATTAGAAATCATTGAAACTTTGCAAGCATGCATAATTAACAATGGGGAAATCAATGGTGCGAAGAAATCACATTTTCGTCGGATAAATCTCCAATTTAGGTTAAAATGGCCGAAAACCGATAAACGGCGATATACAAGATTCAGTCGATAAAATACGGAAATCGCGAGGTAGGAATACTTGAAATCATCCATTAAACCTATCCTAGGAGAACCCGATCCTAAGATCGAGGTAGAAACACCTACTTGATGAAGCAGGGCAGCTCCTCCACGCATCCCCCAACTCCGATCGTCGGAATCCGCTCCTCGAAGCCGCGCCTCCGAAGCCCTAGCACCACCGGTTGGAGAGAGAGGAAGAGAGAACGACAGGAGAAGAAAATAAGGAAAGAAAGAGAAAGAAGGAGCTTAAATAGAAAGCTGGAAACGATCACAGCCGTTCGATTCGATCTCTCCCGATCGCGCTCCGATCTTCCGATCGGACGCGCCCTTAAGGTTCTAATCAAACACATACATCAATCAAAGGCCATGTGTGCAACGCAGGTGTGAAATTGACCACCAGGGAGCATATTTACCAAAATGCTACTGGGGTCAAAAGCAGCGATGCGATCAACCGATCGCAACCCAAGGCCAACCGGGCCAAACCACAAACCCAGACCCTCGACCTAACGCGGTCGGACCGGGTTGGAGGTACGGGTCCTCACATGTTGCTTGATGATTATAGAGGTCGTGTCGGCCTTGAGTTGGATGCTGAGGTGTAGCCGGTGTTCCACTGTGACGACTCTTGAGTAGAGGAGTCACCTACTCAGCGGTGTCATTTCCCGCATACAGTGTCGGGTTCCTACTTGTGAGTCTATAGTGTTCGTTCATGCTTACTGAGTGTCGTCCCTGGGCCTCATGGACACACGGTGGGGTTATGGGACCCATGTATACACCCATGTCTTACTTAAGGGCGACACTGTTGTGTTTCCCTCTTCCTTCTATGTGTCGTAGTGTAGAACCCTACTGAGCTTTACGCTCACTCCTACCCGGGTTGCGTTTTGCAGGTGCAGGCGTTAGCTTCTCTTTGGTGGCCCCTACCGGGCAGTTGGTCGGCGGTGCGGCGGCGCCATGTGGAGTCTGAGAGGTGGTGATCTTTAACAGTTTTTCTTCCCTATGTTAGATAATCTCTTACGGGAGTAATGTTGTATTTGAATCTTCCCCACTCCGACGATATGTATATTAAATTCGCTTTTGGATTTGTAATCTGTGGTTCGAGGTTTGATTATTTAATTGTCTTTTTAAATTGGGGGTGTTGATGAATTGTTAGGGAAACCAATAGGTTAGAGGGAACCCTCGCCATTATTTTTCCTCGGTTTGTTAGGTTTTGGTTCGCGTCGCCCGGCCCGATTGGGCTTTCGCGGGTCGGGGCGCGACAAGCGGTGATCATATGGTTACCCCTTTTTGTTGGATAGTCTCCTACGGGAGTATGTTGTATAAATGTTAACCCTTTTGAGGATTTAAATTTATCTTATTATATTGTTGAGGTTTGGAATTATCGTTTTAATAAGGGTGCTTATGAATTGTTTAGGGAAACCAGAAAGCTAGAAGGAACCCTCGTCAAATTTTTTTTTGTATTTAGTTAGGTTCCGGTTCGCGTCGTTCGACCCGGTTGGGCCTTCGCGGGTCAGGGCGCGACATTCAAGACCACCAATCTCTCTCCTCAACTTCACCTTTGCCTGCTCACACATGACGCTCGCGGAGCCCGTTGGCGTCGCCGACTTCGGCAGCGGGCCACTCTCTCTGCCCACCCAACTCGTAGCCGTCCACCCTGCCCTCGCCACCCTCAAGAAATATACTTTTTAACTACGATCTTTATTTCTTTATATGCGTGGTTGTATAGTTTCTACGCATATATAGAGTTATACTCGTGTATAGAGTTTCTACACGTGTTCCACAATATACTCATAAAAGTAAAAATATATTCGTACATAAATATATTTATATGTGTGGTTGTGCGAGTTTATATACGTATACTTTTGGTTGAGGAGAATGGGGCGCAGTGGTAGGAGGGGGACCAAGAGGAGGTTTCTAGGTCACCCAGAGGACACCCGGTGATGGCGTAAAGGTCGGAGGAGGGGAGGGAGGAGCGGGTGGCGGAGGATGGGTGGTCACAAGGGCGACGGAGGAGGTGGTGTTGGTGGCCGGGGTTTTCATCACATAGGATGCATTCGAATGTTTGGCAGGCGAACCAAACGAGGTCGCTGCCGGTGTCCATGTAGAGGGAGATGGTGGTGTTGGAAGCAACGGAGAGGGAGGAACTCAGACGAGCACCGTAGGCACTGAGCTAGCTCTTCTCACACTTGATGTCGCATTTAATGCGATGATGTATTCTTTTATTTTTTTAATTATAACATGACATAGCATGTATATTACTATCGCTAAAAATAAAGATACGATGATCATTTCATGCAAAACAAAGTGTAAAACAACTATGAATGCGGATGAAACACTAAAAGTGAACTCATGGTATCATTCGGAAAAGGGTGCCTCTATCTAAACCGCCCTAATTACTAAGGACACCGCCCATTTTTTTTATTTCCTAAACTACTCTCGTCTTCAACCTCCCTCCCTCCCTCTCTCTCTCTCTCTCCCCGATCACCCTCTCTCTCTCCCACTGGCCTTGCCCGTCGCCGGCCTACAACCCCGACGTCGCCCCCACCGGCCTGCTCTCTGTCGCTGAATACCATGTCTAAAGCCACCACCCTCTCCTCTCCTCTCTCTCTCTCTCTCTCTCTCTCTCTCTCTCTCTCAGATCTCTCTCTCGCCGATCTCCCTCGTGGATCTCTCCGAGCGACTAAATTTAGCTTGCATGCAACCTCCCGAAGCCCTCACCTCTTTCCCCCTCTCTTTCTCCCTCTATCTCGCCCCCCCCCTCTCTCTCTCCCGTCGGAGTAGTTCGGTTTTTAAAAACCAAACTACTATGTTTTTTTTTAGTTTTTAAAAATCGAATCTTTTAGTTTTTAATAACGAAGGCAATGTTCGGCTCTAAAAAATCAAACTTTTGGTTTCTGTTCGAATATAAAAAGTCGAACATGTAATTAATGTTCGGTTTTTAAAAATCGACTTAGTGTTCGGGTTATAAAAATCGAAAATGTGAATAAGAGTAGTTTAGAGAAGATAAAAAAATAATAATTGTCTTAGACATTTCCACGATGTAGATAGAGGCACCCTAAGGAAAAAAAGACCTCTAATTGGCAACTCGGAGTCCAACAACGTGGTCCTGCTTTCCAACTTCACCGTCTCTTACACGTGCCCGGGATATTCTATGTGGGCAGCTCGACTTGACTTGTATGGGAACACTCGTTACTTTTGCTTGTTGACAGTCGACGTCTTGACGAGGCATATTCTACTTCAGAAGTACGACCTTCCATTGGGTCTTTTAATATCTTAATAATCCGAGTAACTTTCTTGATACTTCAGTAGTACTTGATCAGCAAGCTTACCTTTTTGAATATGAGACATACATTACTTGATGATCTGTCACATCTAAGTCAAAAATTTTAATTGATGAGTTAAACCGAATGGCTAATTATAATTTATACCATGCTACGTAGGACCCCGACCCATCAACACTGGACTAGGCAAAAGTAGCGTTGTTTCTCCTGCAACACCTAAGCAAGGGTATCAGACCTGTCATTATAAAATCTAGAGATAAATAGAAAAAAAACTACATATAGAATAATGTAGGGTTAATATGTAATTTGTAAGAATTGAAGGGTTACCTATGTAATTTTATAAGTTTTTAGGGGTATATATGTAAAATCTTTTTTTTTAATTGAGGGAGTGACATTCTCGATTAAATATGACCATGTCCAAAAGTCATTTAGGCGATTAACAAAATCAATGATAATTTCATAAATATTGCCAATCGGCTAATAAATACTTCAGTTTTTACACAACTAAAGTATTTTGATCATAACTTTTACATCAAGTATCCAAATTGGGCAATTCTTGAACGATTGGAGAAAGGACGAAAAAATGTACAACTTTATTGTTGATAAGATTTTCAGATTCCATTATTTAGTGTGTCAAACTGATAGCCAAAGTATTCAGTGATAAAATGATAAATAATGGCCGAATTTCCAATTGTCCAAAGAATTCAATCAGCCATATTTTGGCCGATTAATTTAATAACCGTCATCAACGTGGTCTGATATATTTTGGCTATAACTTTCTCATACGATGTCAAAATAAGTTAATTCTTGAACCATTTCAAACAAGACGGAAAGATCTACAACTTTTATGTCGACGAGATTGTCAGATTCCATCGTTTACTATGTCGAACTGGCAGTCAAAGTGCATAGTGGTAAAATAGTAAATAATGGCCGATATTCTAAACGTCATCGTCCAAAATGATCGATGTCATCGTCTAAATTCCCATCGTCCATATTTGGCTAATCGGTCATATTAGCAATTAATGTAGTCTAATTGTTTTAATCATAACTTTCTCATATGATCTCTAAGTTAGATGTTTCTTGTATCGTTGGAAAGATAATTGGACGAGCTACAACTTTTATGTTTAGAATTTTTCCAGATTCTAAGGCTATCATTGACAACATTACAACGGAAGACATGAGACGTTGTTTAGTGGCAGTTTCAATTAGTTGTGAAGCAGTTCTGGTGTTTTCCACTTTCCAAGCAACAGTTGCAGTGGGTGGTTCGGGTGGTTTCAATGTGGTTACCAAAAGCTCTATAAAAGGCCAAGAGGATGAAGAAAAATCTCTTCCGAAATCAAGAGCAAAAACCACTTTATTTATCTTTTAGCATGTATAAGTAGACTTAGATCTATTTACAACTTGACTTTTAAATTCAGCAATGAAGTTTTTTTCTTTCATAGGAGTAGTGCTACCATAATTCCATTCATAGGAGTAGATCTATCACTCATAGGAGTAGATCTATCTCTCATAAGAGTAGTTCTAACATAATTCATCACCCATTATTCTTATTTTCCATGACTTTTCATTATTTATTTTGTCACCACTTCCCATTTTTCATTTTTCATTTTCCACTTCACATCCATTTTTCCGCAGCTTCGACAGCTCCGTTCGAACTGAGTTCGAAGGTGTTGTTCTTTATCACAATCCTCCTGATTCTTTAGTGTTAGACTATTATGACATTTTTACATAATTTCTGTTCTAACACATGTATGAGGCAAAGCACGCCCTAAATTGCAACTCCTCCGGCTGGACAAATGCCCTTAATCCCAACCTTAATTAACCAAAATCTTAATATCTCATACAAGAACTTCTTAATTTTCTAAGCTTAATCATGCACGTATTCTATGTATAAAGTGAGTATAGCATGCTACTCTAACATCATATGGATGCAAGACCCCTGGGATAAATATAGAGCCTGGAAAGAAAGCTAGAAATGAGAGGCCCCTTCTGTTCTCCTCTTGGTAGCTCTGTGGGCAGTAGCTGGGACCTGCACAGGGGACAGGTGAGCTGACCCAAGTCCGCCCACTCATCTATGCACTCCTTGTGGAATGCATGAAGGCAATTCCCAAGCTCTCTAACTTCGTCCCTGGCATCCAAGCCGCCCAAACAAACAGCACACATGGGCTCCTCCTCCTCCTCGTCCCCGTATCTCTCCGACCAACTCGCAAACTCCACGACCGGGAGCCGCTCCTTGACCGTCGAAGGGGTGGCCGTCGGCGGCGGGGACGCCGCCATGGCGTGGAGATTATTCTCCATCGACGGGAGCTGATAGACGTGATCCCACGACGGCGCGAGCAGCGGCTCGCAGGAAGCTCTCAGGCCTAGGTGGAACAGAGCTTTGGAGACCGGGAGCCACATGCCGTCGACGATGCGTACCATCAGGAGAAGAGGCTTCGGCAAGACGACCTGATAGCAAAGCGAAGAGGAGGAGCCCATAAGTTACTCTAAAGAATAAGAGAGAATTGGATTGTTATGAGATTTGTGTCTGAGAAGAGTAGTGGTTTTGGGCAGGGGGCAGTACATATATATGGAGGTGTAACTCATGACTCATGAGAGGAAGGTTCAATGAGAGATACAAGGAAGTAACCAGGAAGGATGGTTACATACCTTAGATGAAAGAGCATACAAGATTCCAAGCAAAAGTCTTTGGTCTTTTGCAACTGCATGTCCTTTCAATGGCCTATGTTCTTTTGGGCCAGAGCAAAAGTCTTGCTCTTTGGTCTTTTGCAACTGCACGTCCTTTCTACCGACCGCGGTCATATTCTTATTCTCCGTCTTTGCCTTCATTTTGAGTGAATGTAATGTTGATGGCCGTGATTACCGTGCTCATAATTTTCTATTCATTTTCGGTCGGGTCATCATGAGGCTTTATCAGTAGTTTTCAAAGACGACCGTTGAATGGCTGTCAAGCCCCTTCATTCTCAATTAACGGGCCATTATGACATTACAGTGTCCACTTGCATGACTGGATGGTTGATCATTTCCTTTCTTAATTTGTTCCGCTGTGCTGAATTGTTCCACGACGCTTCTCTTCCGCTAGACCACTTAGGCGATTGCATAGGACCTCGGGTTAAAACATGACCCAAAAGATGTGTTTTAATGACTCTAGAAGTAAATTAATGCTTTAGTAATAGAAATTAATGCGCTGCATTTCATCTAGAGATTAAATAGGAGGGCATCTAAAAGTTGGAATTTTAACTATCTCGAGAGTTCAAAGACATACTTGATGGCTCTTTAATCCAAAATTAAAAAGTTCGACCCATAAAGTTATTCTACAAAGTCCCCAAAAGTAATAACTAATTTAAGACATTACTCTAGAAATAAATAGAAATCGAGACCACATGTGATATTTTAAAATACATCTAATCTTTTAGTTTATTTTTATCTCCTGAACCTACCTTTTTTTGTACTCAGCATGTGCATGCACATACTACTTACACTAACAAACTTGAAGTTAATAATTTCACTAATAACTTAGAACCCTAAAAGGTAGGTAGAAGAAATATTTTTTATTAATAAACATATTAATTACCTTTTTGTTTACTATAAATATTAAAATATAAATTTTGTGAGAGCTGCAATTTGGTATTTCGATCAAAGCTCCATCTTGCATTGGGCCGGCCCTGTTGACATGTTACAGAGGGAGTTAGTGGGGGGAGAGGGACGAGGGATATAGAGAGCGACGTTTATTTCATTTATATTTAACCGGTTAGGAGTTGATATATAGAAAGAGACGTTTATTTCTTTTATATCTAACCAGGTAGACAGCCAGCATTAACTGTGAGATTAATATCTCCATAGTTATTAATCTCCAGAGTTAGTATTGCAAGAGCCGATAGTGTAGCTCAAGCATGTCGTAGGACTGGGACTGTCTTAGACTGGACCTATTAGCCAGTCTAACCTACATGTTGTTTCGAGTATGTATATTATAGCCATTTGGCTCAACTCATCAAAAAAAAAAAAAAAACTGTGAGATTAATATGTGTACATATAATGGCATGGGCCGCATCCTAGATGATCTCTTATTGACAAATACTGTCGCGCCCCGACCCGCGAAAGCCCAACCGGGCCGGGCGACGCGAACCGAAACTTACAAAACGCGGAAAACAAAGCTGGCGAGGGTTCCCTCTAACCTATTGGTCTCCTTAGCAAATCATCAAAAACCCCCAATTAAAAGATACAATAATTTAATGAAACATCGAACCACAGATTTAAAACTAAAAAAGGTTTAATATACATATCCTCGGAGAGGGGGGAGTTCAAATACAACATTACTCCCGTAGGAGACTATTTAACATAGGATAAAAACGGTAAAGGATCACCACCTCTCAGACTCCACATGGCGCCGCCGCACCGTCAACCAACTGCCCGGTAGGGGCCACGGAAGAAGAACTGACGCCTGCACTTGTAAAACGCAGCCCGGGTAGGAGTGAGCACTAAGCTCAGTAGGGATCTACACTACGACACACAGAAGGAAGAGGGAAACACAACAGTATCGCCCTCAAGTAGAATCTGGGTGTATACAGGGGTTCCATAACCCCACCGCGTGTCCCTGAGGCCCAGGGGCAGCACTCAGTAGCAGGAAACAACACTGCTGGCCCACAAGCAGGTACCGACACTGCAGGCGGGAAACTGCACCGCTAAGTAGTCAACCTCTCTCTACTCAAGGGTCAACACAGTGGAACACGGGCTACACCTCAGCATCCGACTCTGTTACGAGCGGTCTACTCGTGATCCTCTCGTAATGGGTCTCTACTGCTCCAATTGGGCTGAGTCAGGGGGATCGGATCTAAGGGCTGAGGGGTCACCGGAGGGATCGCCGGCGTAGGGACGGCGGCGGCGGTCGGGATACGTTCAGGAAGGGTCGCCTGGAGGTGGGGATGAGATCTACCGGCTCGGATCTGGAAGATGGGTGGCGGATCGGCCGGATCTGGGGGAGACGGCGGTGAAGGTTGGGTCGGCCGGTGTCGAGAACGACGAGGGAGCTCGGCTGGGGCCAGGAACGGTCAGGGATGGTCGGGATCGGGTCGTGAGGAGACGAGGAAGGGTTTAAGATGGTTTAGGGATGAGATCAGGTCGTATGGCGGACGGCGGGCGGTGGCTGTGAGGTTGTGGTTGCCGGGGAACGGCGCCGGAGGGGACGAAGGGCGGAGGGAAGGGTATGGCCGGGGTCGTGAGGCTTAGGGGAAGACGTTGGAGTGATTAGGTGGCGACGGGGGTGACCGGAGAGGGAACGGCGGTGAGCTAGGGTTTGAGCATGGGAGAGAAGATGGGGAAGAAGATGAACAGTGTTGGGGTGACGTGGCGGCGGGGTCGCTGACGTGGCGGAGAGAGAAAGTGACAGGGAGAAGGAAATTGAAGGTGAAGGCGATGCCGGCTGTGGAGAAGATGACCGACGGGGAAGAAGGTGGATCTATGGTAGATATCTGGTGGAAGCTATATTATCTCTACTCCTATGATATTCTACTCCTATGATAACTTATCAACTATTCTTAATAATTCATCTCATGCATTCATCATAACCTAATACAAACTACTAAGGTCCTTTTATAGAGACCTTGACAGAGTCCTAATCCACTAGAAAACCCCCTTGCTTGATTAGCAAGCAATAAGGTTTCTGACTCAACTCAACTTCCTAACTCAAATGGACTCTTAATTAATTCCTAACAATCAACTAGGACTCAATAAAAGACTAATGATAAATACTAATTAAATACTCTACTTTGAACTAGGGAAGTCCAAGTCAAACTAGGAAAGAGGTTGAACCAGTTTGGTTCCTCTTCTGGGTTCGGGTCCAGTTGGTCGAGTCGGATCGACTCGTATCAGACTCAAGGCCGACACGACCTCTATAATCATCAAGCAACATGTGTACCAGTCATCTAGGCCTATCATCGAATTTGACTGGACACTACAATTCAAACCGGGTTCAAACAACCCAACCCCGGTCCTAGGGCTAAGTCCGAGCTTCCAGCCTCGGGATGGTGACCCAAGGATCACCCACGCCCTAACCAATGCAACTAATGCACAAATCAACAATGCATGTTATGATATACACAGATAAGAAGCAAGGCATGTAACAGTATGTCAAGCATCATATAAGTCAACTGGACCGCTGCTAGCCGATCCGCAGCGGGTCCCGGCATTATGACTGTACTATGATCGTCAACCGCGAACTCCTGCAACGGGAAGCAACCCCGAAAACCGCTGAATGAACAGTAACAATATAATATTATATTCCAAAATATAATATTTTATTCAAACACCCAAAACCTCTACTTAGGGGCTATTTGATCTCGTCAATTCGACGTCGGATTTAAGATCCAACTTAGCCACTAATAGATCTACATGCATGGATCAACATATCCAAAATTCATAATCATCCAACGGTTGGATTAACGAGAAAACATTAATCAAAACCACTAAAAATAGACCATAAAACACTATCAGCTAGCCTTGGGATCGATCCGAACAATTTGGATCGATCTGAAGGCTTCATACCATCTTACCCATTTAATTGCTGCAACGCAGCCCTCCAGTACACAATTCATAAGAAATCATAGAAAAATCTGAAAATTTCGAAACAAGATGGAATGGAAAGATAACGAATAGATCTACAACTCTTATGTGTATGAAATGCCAAGATCATGTACAAACCGGCCGGAAAACTCGCCGCAAGCCGGCTGTTCTTCAAAAACAGCAGAAAACCAGAAATCCGAGCTTAATCATGGAATAAACCTACTCAAATCTCAATCAAATAATATGAAACTCATAACAGTAATTCTAACAGGTATAAGGAATCCAACAAAATAAGGATCAACAATATCCAACGGCTAGATCTCAAGAAAACCCGAAAACAACACCAGTAGGTATAACCCAACCTAGCAGCGCTTTCCTCGGCTGATTCCCCGCGAGCTGATCTCCAACAAGGTTCCAAACCACTTCAGGGATCTTCCTCTCGTTGTCACGGATCCAACGAGCCTTAGAACGTCGAAAAAGATGGCTGGAGGAGGGAGAACGGAGGAGAGGAAGTGGGCTGCCGGAAACTGGGGAAAGAAGCAGAGGTTTCGGGAGAAGAAAGAAGGAGGAAGAAGAAGGAAGAGGAGGGAAAGGGAAGGGGAAAGCCGGGAAAGAGGGGGAAAAGGCGAAGGAGGGGAGGGAAAGTCCTCCTCCTCTGATAGAGGAGAGCGACGGCCAACGGCCGTCCTTGCGAAAGAGAAGGAAACCACCGACTCCAAGTCCGGATCGATCCCACTCGAAGTTGGATCGATCCGAGACAGGTGGGATCGATCCCACACCAAGTCGGATCGATCCCAGCGGGTCAAAAACCCACCGACACGCTCACGAGTCCGATCGATCGTTCCTACGAGCGACCGATCGCTCGAGGGCCGCCAGCAGCCCAAAGACAGGCTGTTGCGCGCCCGAGTTGGGATCTTCCGATCCCGGGTCCACCTAGCCATTCTTAACAAACACGAACACAGACAAGGTCAGTGTGTACACACGCGGGTGTGAAACAAACCAACAATGCGTAATTTACCAAATTGCCCTTGTGGTCTACAGCGAGCCACAGGGGTAGAGGGACAAGCCCTCACATCCTAATACCCTTAAAGGAAATCTCGTCCCGAGATTCGATAAGGATAGGGCTCGGAACAACAAAGCAGCTACACTAGAAGACAGGACAAGAAGTACCTCGAGAAGAAAACAACTGCGGATACTCCTGCCGCATGCGCGCCTCGCGCTCCCAGGTCACCTCCTCGGTGTCTCTGTGCCTCCACAATACCTTGACCATGGGAATCGTCTTGCCCCGCAAGACCTGATCGCTCCGGTCAAGTACCCGAACCGGCTGCTCAACAAAGCTCGCGCCTGCCTCAAGCTCAATGTCATCCACCCTGATGACATAAGACGGGTCTGGGTGATACTTCCTCAGCGTCGACACGTGGAAAGTCGGATGCACAACAGACATGTGCTGAGGAAGATCCAGGCGGTAAGCTACTTCACCGACCCTCTCCAAGATCTCGAACGGCCCGACAAACCTCTGCGCCAACTTGCCACCTCTGCCAAACCTGACAGAACCTCTGTACGGCGATGCTCGCAAGAACACTCGGTCGCCGACTACAAACTTCAACGGTCGTCGCCTCTGATCTGCATAACTCTTCTGCCGGCTCTGAGCCGTCAGAAGCCTCTGCCTGATCTGCACTAACCTCTCTGACGATCGCCTGACGATGTCTGGACCGGTGAGTGAAGCCTCTCGAACCTCTGTCCAGCACATTGGGGAACGACACGGCCTACCATACAACGCCTCGAAAGGTGCTTCTCCAAGACTGGACTGGTAGCTGTTGTTGTAGGCGAACTCCACCAAGGGAACGTGCTCCTCCCAGCTGCCTCCTGCGTCGAGGACACATGCTCTCAGTATGTCCTCCAAGATCTGGATTGTCCGCTCTGACTGCCCATCTGTCTGCGGATGGAAAGCCGTACTGAAAGTCAGGAGTGTGCCAACTGCCTCCTGGAAGTCTCGCCAGAACCTGCTGGTGAATCTGGGGTCACGGTCTGACACGATGGAAACTGAAACTCCGTGTAGTCTGACCACCTCTCTGACGTACAAACTGCCCAACCTGTCGGTCGAGTCTGACACTCGCATAGGCAGAAAGTGCGCTGATTTGGTCAATCGATCAACGATGACCCAAATCGCGTCATTCCCCCTAGGAGATCTCGGTAGCCCGGTCACGAAGTCCATCGTGATGTGCTCCCACTTCCACTCAGCTAGTGGAAGCGGCTGAAGTAACCCCGGAGTCCGCTGGTGCTTTGCCTTGACCTTCTGACAGGTAAGGCAGTGCGAAACGAACTCCGTCACTGCCCTCTTCATCCCGCGCCACCAGAACTGTCGCCGAAGATCCTGGTACATCTTGGTGCCGCCAGGATGAACCGCAAAGCGAGAGTGGTGGAACTCTCGTAGGACGTCGTCTCGAAGAGCTGGATCTGCTGGAACCGCTACTCTGCCTCGGAACCGTAGCCCTCCGTCTGGCGATACTGCCCAGTCTCCGTCTGCGCCCTCTGTGCCCGCTGCTGTGCGTAACTCCTCGAGCTCTGGGTCACTGTGTTGTGCCTCCAACACTCTGGCTAGAACTGCTGGCATACTCTGCACTGCGTAGAGGAAGCTACTGGATCCCCGATCCTCAAACTCGAGCCCCAACTGGCCCGCCGTCTCTAGAGCCTGCCACTGCCGCGCTGACAACCCTGCAACTGCTGCTCTGGTGTCTCTCACCTGTCTGCTCAGCGCGTCTGCTACGACGTTTGCCTTACCAGGATGGTAATGCAATGCAAGGTCGTAGTCCTCCAGTAGCTCCATCCAGCGTCGCCGTAGATACTGTAACCAACACCTCGCTCGGGGACGATCAGCACCGGTGCACTGGTCAACCTGGTCCTCAGATCCACGAAGGCTCGCTCACAAGCATCATCCCACACGAACGGGACGGCCTTCTGTGTCAGTCTGGTCAACGGTCCGGCAACTCTGGAGAAGTCCCGCACGAACCGCATGTAGTAACCCGCCAGGCCTAAGAAGCTACGGACCTCGAACACTGCCTCGGTCTCTGCCACTGTACCACTGCCTCGACCTTGGCGGGGTCAACTGAGATCGCTGCTGCCGACACCACGTGTCCAAGGAATCCCACCTGTGCAAGCCAGAACTCACACTTGCAAGCCTTGGCATAAAGCCGATGCTCCCGAAGTAGCTGCAACACCGTCGCCAAGTGTCGCTCGTGCTCCGCCTCTGACCGGGAGTAGATAAGGATGTCGTCGACGAACACCACTACGAACTCATCTAGGAAAGGCCGGTAGATCCTCTGCATGAGATCCATGAACGCTGATGGTGCGTTCGACAGCCCAAACGGCATCACCACGAACTCGTACAGGCCGTACCGAGTCCGAAAAGCCGTCTTCGGGATATCGCAATCCCGAACCCTCAACTGGTGGTAGCCGGTGCAAAGGTCGATCTTTGAGAACACTGAAGATCCTCGCAGCTGGTCAAACAAGTCATCGATCCTCGACATCGGATATCTGTTCTTCACCGTTACCCTGTTGAGCCGCCTGTAGTCTATGCAAAGTCGAAGGGTACCATCCTTCTTCTTTGCGAACAACACTGGCGCCCCCCAGGGAGACATGCTGGGACGGATGAAGCCTCTACTGGTAAGCTCGTCTAGCTGAGTCTTTAACTCACTCTACTCTGCCGGTGCCATCCTGAAAGCTGGGAGAGAGATCGGTGCGGTACCTGGTATTAGGTCGATCTTAAAATCGACCTCTCTGGGCGGTGGAAGCCCTGGCAACACCTCGGGAAACACGTCGGTGTAGTCGCACACGATCCTGAGAAAACTGCTCTGCTGCTCTCCCTCAGAACCGAACAGGGACAGACTGGCCAACAAGGCTAAGAGCTCGCTGCCACGTCTCCCCACACCACAAGCAAAGGAATCGACTGAGAACCGAGCCCCCAACAACACAAACTGTGTCCCATCGGGTGTCCAAGCGACCACCCTCCGGCGACCACAGTCGATGATAGCTCGGTATGCTGCTAACCAGTCCATACCGAGTATCACATCGAAGCCTGTCATGTCTAGCATCCGCAGGTCTAGACAGACACGGAGGCCTCCAACCTCCAAAGAACAAGATTGGCAGACCCGGTCTACCCTGACTGTGCCGCCGACCGGTGAGTCCACAGACTGTGCCACCTCTAGCCAACCCGTCTCTAATCCTAGCGATGCCACACACATGCTAGTAATATAGGAATGAGACGCCCCAGAGTCTATCAGCACATTTACTAAAGAACTAGAAAGCTGAAAGATACCTCTGAGGACGGATGGCTCTGCCGCTGCCTGCTGGTACTGCTGGTAAAGCTGAACAGTGTCCGGCTGCTCGCGCACCGGAAGAGCAAACACACGCCCCCGCTGGCCGCCTCCACCTTTGGAGCGGCTTGGTCCAGCCCCTGACCCGCGACCACCACCGCTCCCCTGCCAGGCACCGTACCCCCCGCCTCTACTGCCCTGTGGCACAGCGCTCCGCGCCCCTCGCATGGGACAGTCCTGGCGGAAGTGTCCCGGCTGCCCGCACTGGAAACAAGTGACTGGCGCGCTGCCAGGCTGCTGACCCTGGCCTACCCCTGACGGAGCCTGCCCAGACGGCCCGGGCGTCAGGAGAAACTGGCCTGGCGGACTCGGGAACTGTGCCTGGAACTGTTGCGGGCGCTGCGACCGCTACTGAAAGCGTTGCTGACGCCGCTGGTTCCCTCTGCCGAATCCCCCTCTGAACTGGGGTCTCTGCGGTGCACTGGTAGAGGATGTCGGTGGAACTGCCCGGCACCTCTCGTCCCGCAACTGAGCCCCTACTGCCAAGGTGCAGTCCAGAACTGCTGACTACGCCTGGAAGCGGTAAGAACTGGTCCGTCGCCTGATCTCTGATCGAAGCCTCTGCTCAAACTGACGTGCCCTGGCCCCTAGACCTGCTGACCCACCACTGAACCTAGACGGGTCCAGCTGCAGAAAGTCCAACAAGACCGTCGCAGCGGTACGCCCGTCGACAGGAGGGAGAACCCCCTCCTCGCTGAGAAAGGCCTCCTCCTGTGTGACCGCAACCGTCGCTGGTGATGGCGTAGACCTCCCTGACAGGTGCTACCCTGTCTGGTAGGGCGGGTCGACCAAGTCGTGCCCCACCCCGACCAACAACCGAAGGTCGCCCTCGAGCTCCCGACATCTGCGCAATCACCAACAACAAACGAGCATTCACTCGTCCAGAACGACAAAACAAACAACACAACATAAAGCGGAAGACATAACACATCAAAAGGAGCATGCACGGATGTTCTAGACATAGAACTAACCCATTCCACGCTCAATCTCAACCGAATCCTGATCCTAAACCCTGGGATCTACAACCTATGCTCTGATACCAAGCTGTAGCGCCCCGACCCGCGAAAGCCCAACCGGGCCAGGCGACGCGAACCGGAACCTACAAAACGCGGAAAACAAAGCTGACGAGGGTTCCCTCTAACCTATTGGTCTCCTTAGCAAATCATCAAAAACCCCCAATTAAAAGATACAATAATTTAATGAAACCTCGAACCACAGATTTAAAACTCAAAAAGGTTTAATATACATATCCTCGGAGAGGGGGGAGTTCAAATACAATATTACTCACGTAGGAGACTATCTAATATAGGATAAAAATGGTAAAAGATCACCACCTCTCAGACTCCACCTGGCGCCGCCGCACCGCCAACCAACTGTCCGGTAGGGCCACGAAAGAAGAACTGACGCCTGCACCGGCAAAACGCAGCCCGGGTAGGAGTGAGCACTAAACTCAGTAGGGATCTACACTACGACACACAGAAGGAAGAGGGAAACGCAACAGTATCGCCCTCAAGTAGGATCTGGGTGCATACAGGGGTTCCATAACCCCACCGCGTGTCCCTGAGGCCCAGGGGCAACACTCAGTAGCAGGAAACAACACTACTGGCCCACAAGCAGGTACCGACACTGCATGCGGGAAACTGCACCGCTAAGTAGTCAACCTCAATCTACTCAAGGGTCAACACAGTGGAACACGGGCTACACCTCAGCATCCGACTCAAAGCCGACACGACCTCTATAATCATCAAGCAACATGTGTACCAATCATCTAGGCATATCATCGAATTTGACTGGACACTACAATTCAAACCGGGTCCAAACAACCCAACCCCGGTCCTAGGGCTAAGTTCGAGCTTCCAGCCTCGGGACGGCGACCCAAGGATCACCCACACCCTAACCAATGCAACTAATGCACAAATCAACAATGCATGCTATGACATACACAGATAAGAAGCAAGGCATGCAACAGTATGTCAAGCATCATATAAGTCAACTGGATCGCTGCAGTGGTACTACCAACCGCTGCCAGCCGATCTGCAGCGGGTCCCGGCATTATGACGGTACTACGACCGTCAACCGCGAACTCCTGCAACGGGAAGCAACCCAAAAAACCGCTGAATGAACAGTAACAATATAATATTATATTTCGAAATATAATATTATATTCAAACACCCAAAACCTCTACTTAGGGGCTATTTGATCTCGTCGATCCGACGTCGGATTCAAGATCCAACTTAGCCACTAATAGATCTACATGCCTGGATCAACATATCCAAAATCCATAATCATCCAACGGTTGGATTAATGGGAAAACATTAATCAAAACCACTAAAAATAGACCATAAAATACCATCAGCTAGCCTTGGGATCGATCCGAACAATTTGGATCGATCCGAAGGCTTCATACCAGCTTACCCATTTAATTGCTGCAACGCAGCCCTCCAGTAAACAATTCATAAGAAATCGTAGAAAAATCTGACAATTTCGAAACAAGATGGAATGGAAAGATAACGAATAGATCTACAACTCTTATGTTTATGAAAAGCCAAGATCATGTACACGCCGGCCGAAAAACTCGCCGGCCGAAAAACTCGCCGCAAGCCGGCTGTTCTTCAAGAACAGCAGAAAACCAAAAATCCGAGCTTAATCATGGAATAAACCTACTCAAATCTCAACCAAATAATATGAAACTCATAACAGTAATTCTAACAGGTATAAGGAATCCAACAAAACAAGGATCAACAAGATCCAACGGCTAGATCTCAAGAAAACCCGAAAACAACACCAGTAGGTATAACCCGACCTAGCAGCGCTTTCCTCGGCTGATTCCCCACGAGCTGATCTCTAACAAGGTTCTAAACCACTTCAGGGATCTTCCTCTCGTTGTCACGGATCCAACGAGCCTTAGAATGCCGAAAAAGATGGCCGGAGGAGGGAGAACGGAGGAGAGGAAGTGGGCTGCCGGAAACAGGGGAAAGAAGCCGAGGTTTCGGGAGAAGAAAGAAGGAGGAAGAAGAAGGAAGATGAGGGGAAGAAATGGAGGGAAAGGGGAAGGGGAAAGCCGGGAAAGAGGGGGTAAAGGCGAAGGAGGGGAGGGAAAGTCCTCCCCCTCTGACAGAGGAGAGCGACGGCCAACGGCCGTCCTCGCGAAAGAGAAGGAAACCACCGACTCCGAGTCCGGATCGATCCCACTCGAAGTTGGATCGATCCGAGACAGGTGTGATTATCCCACACCAAGTCGGATTGATCCCAGCGGGTCAAAAACCCACCGACATGCTCACGAGTCCGATCGATCGCTCCTACGAGCGACCGATCGCTCGAGGGCCGCCCGAAGACGGGCTGTTGCGCGCCCGAGCTGGGATCTTCCGATCCCGGGTCCACCTAGTCATTCTGAACAAACACGAACACAGACAAGGTCAGTGTGTGCACACGCGGGTGTGAAACAAACCAACAAGGCGCAATTTACCAAATTGTCCTTGTGGTCTACAACGAGCCACAGGGGTAGAGGGACAGGTCCTCACAAATACAATATCAGACTGGGGTGTTTGGTTGCTTGCATAAGCTAATGCAGTACATTGCTCAATGCAATACATTGCTCAATGCAGTGCATTGTCTCTGCTAAAGCAATGCAGTGCATTACATCAGCTAATGCATTGATGCATTAGCAAAAACAGCCATTTTGGCTGCATTAGCTAATGCAGCATTTAAGGCCCTTTTTGCATTAACTGATGCATGCATCAGCTAATGCAGTGGCCAACCAAACACCCTTTTGTATTAGCTGATACATGCATCAGTTAATGTAGTGGCCAACCAAACACTTGTATAGACTAAAATGTTGCATTAGCTCATGTATGCTTCAGCTAATACAAGCAACCATTATTAGCTGAAATATTCCTCAGTGCATTACAACATTCGGTTATTTACATATATGCTTCTAAAAACTTGTTAAATCGTACAGACATATATCAGAAATGATTTATGCACATGCCCACGTGGTATGTGTATTTCACATGTATATGAATCGGTAGCTATACATGCCTATCGGTAGTAGGCTACCGATAGGTATGTATCGGTAGTGGGATACCGATAGGCATGTACAACCTACCGAGTGGGCCATTGTCGATAGGTTACATGTCAATCGGTAGACCACTACGTGCCATGTGCACCAATCAGCGCTCCACATATATATATATAGGGACGTCAGCACCATAAAATGAACTTATCGGGTGTTTGGTTGCTTGTATTAGTTGATGCATGCATGAGCTAATGCAGCATTTTGGTCTATACCAGTGTTTGGTTGGCAATTGCATTAGCTGATGCATGCATCAGCTAATACAAAAGGGTGTTTGGTTGGCCACTACATTAGCTAATGTATGCATCAGTTAATGCAAAAAGGGTCTCAAATGCTGCATTAGCTAATGCAACCAAAATGGCTGTTTTTGCTAATGCAGCATTGCATTAGCAGATGCAATGCACTGCCTAATGCAACGCACTGCATTGCTTTACCAGATGCAATGCATTGCATTAGCTTATGCAAGCAACCAAACACCAACATAATTTTACACTACAAAAGACACATATATCCCCTTCTTCACAACCTACATCTAAAGAATGCGATCGCGTCGCCACCCATCACCGTCGTCAAGACCGGATCTCCATGCTGTCGTCATCGACAACCGCTTCTGGTTCCCCATCCCTATTGCCCTCCTCCCCCTCTCCCACCCTTCCAAGCTCTACTCCACTCTCCTCCTCATCCTCCTCCTGGGGTTCCTCCTCAACCTCCTCGTCGTGGGACTCCTCAAGCACCTCGCCCGTCGCCCCCACCCCCGCCCTGCCTACAAGGACCCCAACGCCAGCCATCCCTTCGCCGTGGACCCGTGGTCATTCACCAGAGGCCACTTCTCCCGCTTGCTCTTCATTGCCAACTTCCTCTGCCTCTCCCGCCCTTCGATCGACCTCACCGATCCCGTCGCCCGATGGATCCGTGGCTACTACGGAGGCGATCCCTGACAATTCCTTCTGGTTCCCATGTTCTTGTGGTCATTGGCTACATCGACGTCGAGGGTCTTGCTTGGCCGGCCTTACGTTCTCGATGTGGTCACCGGCGCATTGATTGGTGTGCTTCAAGCTATGTTTGTCTTTTATTTCTTGAAAGATTTCTATAAGTGATTCTATTGTATTGTTACAACACCCAAAGATTAGTATTTTATTTTGTACTCTATATTACACTAGTACTCACCTGTGCTCCTGGCACAGTTTTTAGTTATTGCTAATATAAAATTATAACAAACTCCCTGTAGTTTGTCTGGTTAGATGGCTGTGTTGACCCGTAGGTGGTCTAGGGTTCGAAGGTTGGTCATAGCTTTTTATTCACTGCCACTATAAAACATAACCAATAAAACTTAGGATATATAAAATAATAATAATAATATAAGTCTTAGCATAAGATAATATTAATATAACTTAGGTTGATATGAATTAATGCAGCTTTATATAAAGCAAACTTAGGGAATATATATAAAGAAATTTAGGGGATATGAATTAATGCAGGCTAACCGTTATTGCTCCTTATAAGGTTGATTCTTGGAGCAGTACATGCTCTATTTTTGTTCTATCGAATTTTCTTCCTTTTATTAGTTAGATCTAGTCTTCAACAGAAGTTTGGTTTGAGCTATTGTTGTATGTATCACTAATTTTCTCTTTTCTCTTTACTTTTTCCTCATTCGATCCCCGTCTCCGCTGCCATTCTCGTCGATTAGCCACTAGAATCATTCCCTGATGTCCATACTATTCCTCCTATAATGGTCTTAACCGATAGAGCTCCCAACTTCACTTTTATCTTTTTCACTTTTCTCCTTCGATCCACCATCTTAGCCGCCATTCTCGTCGATTAGCCACCAGAATCATTCCATGATGTTCCTACTATCCCTCATATAACGGTCTTAATCGACGACGAGCTCCAACTTCACTTTTTCTTTTTCATTTTTCTCTTTTCTCTTTTATCTTTTCATTGTTGGCGGCGCTGACGAGGACGGGATCTCCTATGATACGTTCATGAAGATCCTCGCCGTGGATGCTGACAGATGGTCTAGAACCTCCGTGATCAAAATCATAATCGTGTCACCATGCACGAACCTTGATAACACCGATAACGATGTTTGATCAGATCCATGTTGTCGATTGGATCTCGAAATATTTTAGTTTTGCTCTCAAAGAGAAAACATAGCAAAGAGAAAAGAGAAAAGAAAAAACTGAATATTGGACCAATATTGAATTGAAACAATGAACAATATACAAAACATAATAAAGAGAAAACAGAAAATAGAAAACAGAATATTAGGCAAATATTGAACTGAAGCAATGAACAACTTACAAAACATAGCAAAGAGAAAAGAGAAAAGAGAAAACTGAATATTGGGCCAATATTGAACTGAAACAATGAACAACATACAAAATATAGCAAAGAGCAAAGAGCAAAAAGAAAAGAGAAAAGAGAAAAGAAAAAACAGAAAACAGAAAATTGGATATTGGGCCAATATTGAACTAAAACAATGAACAACATACAAAACATAACAAAGAGAAAAGAGAAAAGAGAAAAGAGAGAAAATTAAGAAAGAGAAAATTGAAGATCAAGAACTACAACTGTCGCGCACCGGCCCAGAAAACCCATCCGGACCGGGACACGAGGGGGATTTCCTACATCTACTATTCCATCACAATCCAAAGACTGTACATACAACAGAGTTATATCAAAATTTACATATATAAGAAATTCTACTAGGCAAGAGGCATCCAATAACACAAAGAACAACAAGATCTAACGGCTAGATTAAGAGAAACTCATTAAACAACTCTCGTAGGTAAAAAACCTACCGGAAACGCTAATCCTCGGCCGATTCCCCGCTAATTAGTCACCAACAAGATTCCAAACCACACCATGGATCTTCCTCACGCGCGCCACGGTTCCAATGAGCCTTCAAACGCTCAAAACGGTGGCCGGAGGAGGGAGAACGGTGGAGAAGAAGGAGCTGCCGGAAAACAGGGGAAGAAACAGAGCTCGCGGGAAGAAGAAAGAAGAAGGAAGAAGAAGAAGGAGAAGGAGAGGAAGAAAAGAGGAAGAAAAGGCAGGGGAAAGCCGGGAAAGCCGGGAAAGGAGGGGAAAAGGGGGAGGAGAGGGAGAAAAGTCCTCTCTCCCTCTGACAGGGGAGAGCGACGGCCAACGGTGGTCGTCCTCTCAAAGAAGAAAAGCCATCGACTCGATAGCGATCGATCGCTCCAAGGAGCGATCGGTCGCTCACGGGCCGTCAACCGCCCAAAAATAGGCTTATGCGCACCCGAGCTGGGATCTTTCGATCCCGGGTCCACCTAACTATTCTATTCAAACATATACACCAAAACAAAGCCGGTGTGTGCACACGCGGGTGTGAAACATACCGACAAGGCGAAATTTACCAAATTGCCCTTGTGGTCAACAACGAGCTACAGGAATAGAGGGACAGGTCCTCAAAACAACAGTTGCGTACATGAAGTACAATTAAATTGTGATACATCTAACAAAAGAATTCTCACTTTTTCCATATCCCCCCCCCCACCCCAAATTTCTCAGGTTTTCCTTTGATTTTCTCTTTTCTCTTTCATCTTTCATCTTTTCTCTTTTTCTCTTTGGGTTAGCGAATTTTCACATTCCCAAATTGAAGAGAAAATTAAAGAGAGAAATTAAAATAGAGAAAATTGAAGATCAACAACTTCAACGCCCTCATACATGAAGCACAATTAAATTTTGATACATCATACGAAAAAATTATCACTTTTTCCATATTTTCCAAATTTCCCCCAACTTTTCTTGGTTTTTCCTATAATTTTCTCTTTTCTCTTTATGGAACATGATCAAAAAGGGCTACTTGGGCTAGTCCAAATCTAATTCAAGCTGACTTGGAGAATATGGCATGTCAAATATGGTGGTTGAAGCCTTGCCGGAGCTTGATCGCCGTCGAGGAAGGCCGATAGAACATCGGAGGTGATGGAGGAGAGGTCGTAGAAGTACAGGGATTTCATCTACCAGAGAGGGTCAAGGAGATTGGCGATGGAGAAGGTGGATCTGGAGAGGTCGGTGACGGTGATGCTTAGAGGTATAGGCCGCGACGTCACTAGAGAATAAGAGGGAGGATGGTGGTGGCCGGTTGGGAATTGATGGGGGTCCGTCGGAGCTGAGGCTTCGCCGGAGTTGGAGTTAAGCTTTGACGACGACGGGATGAAGAGCCAGTTGACCAAGGGCATGATTGGCGGCGACGAGGGCTGGTGGAGCTTGACGTTGGCGGATAGCAGCATCATTGGCAAGAGGGATGAGAGG